>JAGSMU010000543.1:0-73327 GCA_029286865.1 Teinopalpus imperialis
ACTAGACTAGAAATGGCCTAAATGCGGCGCAGGATGACTGTCTAACGATTACACTGAACAAATGCTACAACAAAAACCAATTTGGAATGCTTAAGACTCTAATACACAAAGATTTAGGTGGTTAGGGTTGGGATTAGTTTAGGTTACAAAATCAGCTTTGAAAAACGAAGACATGAAAATTTTTACAAATGGAATAAAATTACGTAATTATGGAAACTAAAATAACTGATTACAACTAGACTAGAAATGGCCTAAATGCGGCGCAGGATGACTGTCTAACGATTACACTGAACAAATGCTACAACAAAAAACCAATTTGGAATGCTTAAGACTCTAATACACACACACAAAGATTTAGGTGGTTAGGGTTAGGTTAGGATAGGTTAGGTTACAAAATCAGCTGAAAAAACGAAGACATGAAAATTTTTACAAATGGAATAAAATTACGTAATTATGAGCTAAAAATAACTAATTACAACTAGACTAGAAATATGGCCTAAATGCGGCGCAGGATGACTGTCTAACGATTACACACTGAACAAATGCTACAACAAAAACCAATTTGGAATGCTTAAGACTCTTATACACAAAGATATAGGTGGTTAGGTTAGGTTAGGTTAGGATAGGTTAGGTTAGAGTTACAAAATCAGCACGAAAACGAAGACATGAAAATTTTTACAAATGGAATAAAATTACGTAATTATGGAAACTAAAATAACTGATTACAACTAGACTAGAAATGGCCTAAATGCGGCGCAGGATGACTGTCCTACTTGATTACACTGAACAAATGCTACAACAAAAACCAATTTGGAATGCTTAAGACTCTAATACACAAAGATATAGGTGGTTAGGTTAGAGTTAGGTTAGGTTAGGTTACACAAAATCAGCACGAAAAACGAAGACATGAAAATTTTTACAAATGGAATAAAATTACGTAATTATGAAACTAAAATAACTGATTACAACTAGACTAGAAATGGCTAAATGAAGCAGGATGACTGTCTAACGTTACACTGAACAATGCTACAACAAAAACCAATTTGGAATGCTTAAGACTCTAATACACAAAGATAAAGGTGGTTAGGGTTAGGTTAGGATAGAGTTAAGGTTAGGTTAGGTTAGGTTAGGTTACAAAATCAGCACGAAAACGAAGACATGAAAATTTTTACAAATGGAATAAAATTGCGTAATTATGAAACTAAAATAACTGATTACAACTAGACTAGAAATGGCTAAATGCGGCGCAGGATGACTGTCTAACAGTTACACTGAACAAATGCTACAACAAAAACCAATTTGGAATGCTTAAGACTCTAATACACAAAGATATAGGTGTTTAGGGTTAGGTTAGGTTAGAGTTAGGTTAGGTTAGGATAGAGTTAGGTTACAAAATCAGCACGAAAAACGAAAACATGAAAATTTTTACAAATGGAATAAAATTACGTAATTATGAAACTAAAAATAACTGATTACAACTAGACTAGAAATGGCCTAAATGCGGGGCAGGATGACTGCCTAACGATTACACTGAACAAATGCTACAACAAAAAACCAATTTGGATTGCTTAAGACTCTAATACACAAAGATATAGGTGGTTAGGGTAAGGTTAGGATAGGTTAGGTTAGGTTAGGTAAGGTTACAAAATCAGCACGAAAAATGAAGACATGAAAATTTTTACAAATAGAATAAAATTACGTAATTATGAAACTAAAAATTACTGATTACAACTAGACTAGAAATGGCTAAATGCGGCGCAGGATGACTGTCTAACGATTACACTGAACAAATGCTACAACAAAAACCAATTTGGAATGCTTAAGACTCTAATACACAAAGATATAGGTGGTTAGGTTAGGTTAGGTTAGGTTAGGTTACAAAATCAGCACGAAAAACGAAGACATGAAAATTTTTACAAATGGAATAAATTAACGTAATTATGAAACTAAAAATAACTAGACTAGAAATGGCCTAAATGCGGCGCAGGATGACTGTCTAACGATTACACTGAACAAATGCTACAACAAAAAACCAATTTGGAATGCTTAAGACTCTAATACACAAAGATATAGGTGGTTAGGGTTAGGTTAGGTTAGGTTACAAAATCAGCACGAAAAACGAAAACATGAAAATTTTTACAAATGGAATAAAATTACGTAATTATGAAACTAAAAATAACTGATTACAACTAGACTACAAATGGCCTAAATGCGGCGCAGGATGACTGTCTAACGATTACACTGAACAAATGCTACAACAAAAACCAATTTAGATTGCTTAAGACTCTAATACACAAAGATATAGGTGTTTAGGGTTAGGTTAGGATAGAGTTAGGTTAGGTTAGGTTAGGTTAGGTTACAAAATCAGCACACGAAAAACGAAGACATGAAAATTTTACAAATGGAATAAAATTACGTAATTATGAAACTAAAATTACTGATTACAACTAGACTAGAAATGGCCTAATTGCGGCGCAGGATGACTGTCTAACGATTACACTGAACAATGCTACAACAAAAACCAATTTGAATGCTTAAGACTCTAATACACAAAGATATAGGTGGTTAGGGTTAGGTTAGGTTAGGTTACAAAATCAGCACGAAAAACGAAAACATGAAAATTTTACAAATAGAATAAAATTACGTAATTATGGAAACTAAAATTACTGATTACAACTAGACTAGAAATGGCCTAAATGCGGCGCAGGATGACTGCCTAACGATTACACACTGAACAAATGCTACAACAAAAACCAATTTGGAATGCTTAAGACTCTAATACACACAAAGATATAGGTGGTTAGGTTAGGTTAGGTTAGGTTACAAAATCAGCACGAAAAACAAAGACATGAAAATTTTACAAATGGAATAAAATTACGTAATTATGGAAACTAAAAATAACTGATTACAGCTAGACTAGAAATATGGCCTAATTGCAGGATGACTGTCTAACGATTACACTGAACAAATGCTACAACAAAAACCAATTTGGAATGCTTAAGACTCTAATACACACAAAGATATAGAGGTGTTTAGGGTTAGGTTAGGATAGGTTAAGGTTAGGTTAGGTAAGGTTACAAAATCAACACGAAAAACGAAAACATGAAAATTTTTACAAAAGGAATAAAATTACGTAATTATGGAAACTAAAAATAACTGATTACAACTAGACTAGAAATGGCTAAATGCGGCTGGGATGACTGTCTAACGATTACACTGAACAGATGCTACAACAAAAACCAATTTGGAATGCTTAAGACTCTAATACACAAAGATATAGGTGGATTTAGGGTTAGGTTAGGATAGGTTGGTTAGGTTAGGTTAGGTTACAAAATCAGGACGAAAAACGAAGACATGAAAATTTTACAAATGGAATAAAATTACGTAATTATGGAAACTAAAATAACTGATTACAGCTAGACTAGAAATGGCTAAATGCGGCGCAGGATGACTGTCTAACGATTACACACTGAACAAATGCTACAACAAAAACCAATTTGGAATGCTTGGGCTGTACAGGGCTGCCAGGGTGTTTGCAGGGTTGGTTGGGATAAGACCCAGGGTGGGTGGGTTGGGATTACAAAATCAGCACGAAAAACAGAAGACATGAAAATTTTACAAATAGAATAAAATTACGTAATTATGAAACTAAAATAACTGATTACAACTAGACTAGAAATGGCTAAATGCGGCTGGGATGACTGTCTAACGATTACACTGAACAAATGCTACAACAAAAACCAATTTGGAATGCTTAAGACTCTAATACACAAGATATAGGTGGTTAGGTTAGAGTTAGGATAGGTTAGGTTAGAGTTAGGTTAGGTTACAAAATCAGCACGAAAAACGAAGACATGAAAATTTTACAAATGGAATAAAATTACGTAATTATGAAACTAAAAATAACTGATTACAACTAGACTAGAAATGGCCTAATTGCGGCGCAGGATGACTGTCTAACGATTACACTGAACAAAATGCTGCAACAAAAACCAATTTGGAATGCTTAAGACTCTAATACACAAAGATATAGGTGTTTAGGGTTAGGTTAGAGTTAGGATAGGTTAGGTTAGGTTGGGATTACAAAATCAGCACGAAAAACGAAAACATGAAAATTTTTACAAATGAGACAAATTACGTAATTATGAAACTAAAAATAACTGATTACAACTAGACTAGAAATGGCTAAATGCGGGGCAGGATGACTGCCTAACGATTACACTGAACAAATGCTACAACAAAAAAACCAATTTGGATTGCTTAAGACTCTAATACACAAAGATATATAGGTGGTTAGGTTAAGGTTAGGATAGGATTAGGTTAGGTTAGAGTAAGGTTACAAAATCCTTTGAAAAATGAAGACATGAAAATTTTTACAAATAGAATAAAATTACGTAATTATGGAAACTAAAAATTACTGATTACAACTAGACTAGAAATGGCTAAATGCGGCGCAGGATGACTGTCACAACGATTACACTGAACAAATGCTACAACAAAATCCAATTTGGAATGCTTAAGACTCTAATACACAAGATATAGGTGGTTGGGTTAGGTTAGGTTAGGTTACAAAATCAGCACGAAAAACGAAGACATGAAAATTTTTACAAATGGAATAAATTAACGTAATTATGAAACTAAAATAACTAGACTAGAAATATGGCCTAAATGCGGCTGGGATGACTGTCTAACGATTACACTGAACAAATGCTACAACAAAAACCAATTTGAATGCTTAAGACTCTAATACACAAAGATATAGGTGGTTAGGGTTAGGTTAGGTTAGGTTACAAAATCAGCACGAAAAACGAAAACATGAAAATTTTACAAATGGAATAAAATTACGTAATTATGAAACTAAAAATTACTGATTACAACTAGACTAGAAATGGCCTAAATGCGGCGCAGGATGACTGTCTAACGATTACACTGAACAAATGCTACAACAAAAACCAATTTGGAATGCTTAAGACTCTAATACACACAAAGATATATAGGTGTTTAGGGTTAGGTTAGGATAGAGTTAGGTTAGGTTTCCCCCAGAAAGGGTTCCCTTTGAGAAATAACCGTGGTATGGAGTTAACCACGGTGAAGCTAAGAGGAACCCAAATGGCCGGCCTAAGGCGTTCTAAGGCCAGCCCGAGGAAGAGCCGCTCCCGGAGCGAATGGGCGCTGGGCCCGCCCTGGATGCGTGTCGGTGGGCTGCGGGGTGCGGATGGACAGGTGGGCCCGTCTTACGCACCGTCCGCAGCCAGGCAGAGTCAGGGGAATGGGGTGGCAGTGCAGGGGACTGTGCTTAGCAGTACCACGCATCATCGCCCCACCCTCCACGCATCCAGACAGGTCATGGCGGAGGGAGAGTAGTGTATCTCCTATCCTCCGCGACTCAAGCGGGGTCGCACCGCATGATGCGGCTGTGGTGGGGCCGCGGGGGGAAGAGGAGTGTCGGTGTTTCGTTGCCGCTCTCCCTGTCCTCCGCGGCCGAACATTGGTTGGCAGCGGGCTAACGCAGATCCGCCGCAGGGGCTGGGTTGGCTTCGTGCTTTCCTGGCCCCATGGCCTCTGGGGGCGGACTCGGGGAGTCCGTTTCCCACCTACAGGAGGCCGAGATGGAAGGCGCGTCCGTGTTCCGGCGCGCCTTGCAGAAGGGGGTGGAGGGATGTCCTCCCCGAAGGAGAGACGGCACTGCCATGCTGGCCTGGCTGGGGAGTGCGGAAGTTGTGCAGCGTTTGTAACCCGCCATACGCGACGAAGGTGGAACACCATGGGGTTTTAGTCGGTGCGAGTCCGACGCAACCCTGCCCCGCAGGTGGGTATGCGTAGGCATTTCCCCATGTAAAAGAGTTGGGGTTAGGTTAGGTTCCCTCCCGAAGGGTTCTCGCTTTGTCGTAGCGGGGGAAGGGCAGTAACCGTGGCAGTCACCCACGGTGAAGCTAAGAGGAACCCAAATGGCCGGCCTAAGGCGCTCTGAGGCCGGCCCGAGGTGGCCGCTCCGGGTGGGCTCGTTATAAGCCAACCTCGGATGCGTGTCGGTGGACTGCTGGGGGTGGAAGTGGCGGAGCGAGGCCGCCTTCCCCGCCCTCAGTAGCCGAGGCGGAGTCGCGGAGGGAGAGGAGTGTCGGTGTTTCGTTGCCGCTCTCCCTATCCTCCGCGACTCAAGCGGGGGTCGCACCGCATGATGCGGCTGTGGTGGGGCCGCGGGGGAAGAGGAGTGTCGGTGTTTCGTTGCCGCTCTCCCTGTCCTCCGCGGCCGAACATCGGTCGGCAGTGGAGCCGCAGACAGATCGCCGCAGGGGCTGGGTTGGCTTCGTGCTTTCCTGGCCCCATGGCCTCTGGGGGCGGACTCGGGGAGTCCGTTTCCCACCAACAGAGGAGGCCGAGATGGAAGGCGCGTCCGTGTTCCGGCGCGCCTTGCAGGAGAGGGGTGGAGAGGGGGATGTCCTCCCCCCGAAGGAGGGGCCGGCTTGCCGGCCACTAAAAATTACTGATTACAACTAGACTAGAAATGGCCTAATTGCGGCGCAGGATGACTGTCTAACGATTACACTGAACAAATGCTACAACAAAAAACCAATTTGGAGATACTTAAGACTCTAATGCACAAAGATATAGGTGGTTAGGTTAGGTTAGGTTAGGTTACAAAATCAGCACGAAAAACGAAAACATGAAAATTTTTACAAATGGAATAAAATTACGTAATTATGGAAACTAAAAATTACTGATTACAACTAGACTAGAAATGGCCTAATTGCGGCGCAGGATGACTGTCTAACGATTACACTGAACAAATGCTACAACAAAAACCAATTTGGAATGCTTAAGACTCTAATACACAAAAGATAGGTGGTTAGGTTAGGTTAGGATAGGTTAGAGTTAGGTTAGGTAAGGTTACAAAATCAGCACGAAAAACGAAGACATGAAAATTTTTACAAATGGAATAAAATTACGTAATTATGAAACTAAAAATAACTGATTACAACTAGACTAGAAATGGCTAAATGCGGCAGGATGACTGCCTAACGATTACACTGAACGAATGCTACAACAAAAACCAATTTGGAATGCCTAAGACTCTAATGCACAAAGATATAGGTGGTTAGGTTAGGTTAGGATAGGTTAGGTTAGGTTACAAAATCAGGACGAAAAACGAAGACATGAAAATTTTTACAAATGGAATAAAATTGCGTAATTATGGAAACTAAAAATAACTGATTACAACTAGACTAGAAATGGCCTAAATGCGGCTGGGATGACTGTCTAACGATTACACTGAACAAATGCTACAACAAAAACCAATTTAGATGCTTAAGACTCTAATACACAAAGATATAGGTGTTTAGGGTTAGGTTAGGATAGAGTTAGGTTAGGTTAGGTTAGGATACAAAATCAGCACGAAAAACGAAGACATGAAAATTTTTATAAATGGAATAAAATTACGTAATTATGAAACTAAAAATAACTGATTATAACTAGACTAGAAATGGCCTAAATGCGGCTGGGATGACTGCCTAACGATTACACACTGAACAAATGCTACAACAAAAACCAATTTGGAGATGCTTAAGACTCTAATACACAAAGATATAGGTGGTTAGGGTTGAGTTAGGATAGGTTAGAGTTAGGTTAGGTTAGGATACAAAATCAGCACGAAAAACGAGACATGAAAATTTTTATAAATGGAATAAAATTACGTAATTATGAAACTAAAATAACTGATTACAGCTAGACTAGAAATGGCCTAAATGCGGCAGGATGACTGCCTAACGATTACACTGAACAAATGCTGCAACAAAAACCAATTTGGAATGCTTAAGACTCCTAATACACAAAAGATAGGTGGTTAGGTTAGGTTAGGATAGAGTTAGGTTACAAAATCAGCACGAAAAACAGAGACATGAAAATTTTTACAAATGGAATAAAATTGCGTAATTATGGAAACTAAAAATAACTGATTACAGCTAGACTAGAAATGGCCTAAATGCGGCACTTGGGATGACTGTCTAACGATTACACTGAACGAATGCTACAACAAAAACCAATTTGGAATGCTTGAGACTCTAATACACAAAGATATAGGTGTTTAGGGTTAGGTTAGGATAGAGTTAGGTTAGGTTAGGTTAGGATACAAAATCAGCACGAAAAACAGAGACATGAAAATTTTTATAAATGGAATAAAATTACGTAATTATGAAACTAAAATAGCAGTTACAACTAGACTAGAAATGGCCTAATTGCGGCGCAGGATGACTGTCTAACGATTACACTGAACAAATGCCACAACAAAAACCAATTTGGAATGCTTAAGACTCTAATACACAAAGATATAGGTGTTTAGGGTTGGGTTAGGATAGAGTTAGGTTAGGTTAGGTTAGGATACAAAATCCAGCACGAAAAACGAAGACATGAAAATTTTTATAAATGGAATAAAATTACGTAATTATGGAAACTAAAATAACTGATTACAACTAGACTAGAAATGGCCTAATTGCGGCGCAGGATGACTGCCTAACGATTACACACTGAACAAATGCTACAACAAAAACCAATTTGGAATGCTTAAGACTCTAATACACACAAAGATATAGGTGGTTAGGGTTAGGTTAGGATAAGGTTAGGTTACAAAATCAGCACGAAAAACGAAGACATGAAAATTTTTACAAATGGAATAAAATTACGTAATTATGAAACTAAAATAACTGATTACAACTAAGACTAGAAATGGCCTAAATGCGGCACTTGGGATGACTGTCTAACGATTACACTGAACAAATGCTACAACAAAAACCAATTTGGAATGCTTAGACTCTAATACACAAGATAAAGGTGGTTAGGGTTAGGTTAGGATAGAGTTAGGTTAGGTTAGGTTAGGTTACAAAATCAGCACGAAAAACGAAGACATGAAAATTTTTACAAATGGAATAAAATTACGTAGTATGAAACTAAAATAACTGATTACAACTAGACTAGAAATGGCCTAAATTCGGCACAGGATGACTGTCTAACGATTACACTGAACAAATGCTACAACAAAAAACCAATTTGGAATGCCTAAGACTCTAATACACAAAGATAAAGGTGGTTAGGGTTAGGTTAGGATAGGTTAGGTGAGGTTAGGTTAGGTTACAAAATCAGCACGAAAAACGAAGACATGAAAATTTTTACAAATGGAATAAAATTACGTAATTATGAAACTAAAAATAACTGATTATAACTAGACTAGAAATGGCCTAAATGCAGCGCAGGATGACTTTCTAACTATTACACTGAACAAATGCTACAACAAAAACCAATTTGGAATGCTTAAGACTCTTATACACAAAGATATATAGGTGGTTAAGGTTAGGATAGGTTAGGTTAGGTTAGGTTACAAAATCAACTGAAAAACGAAGACATGAAAATTTTTACAAATGGAATAAAATTACGTAATTATGAAACTAAAAATAACTGATTATAACTAGACTAGAAATGGCCTAAATGCGGCGCAGGATGACTGTCTAACGATTACACTGGAACAAATGCTACAACAAAAACCAATTTGGAATGCTTAAGACTCTTATACACAAAGATATAGGTGTTTAGGGTTAGGTTAGGTTAGGTTAGGTTAGGTTAGGTTACAAAATCAGCACGAAAAACGAAGATACGAAAATTTTTACAAATGGAATAAAATTACGTAATTATGAAACTAAAAATAACTGATTACAACTAGACGAGAAATGGCCTAAATGCAGTTGCAGGATGGCTGTCTAACGATTACACTGAACAAATGCTACAACAAAAACCAATTTGAATGCTTAAGACTCTTATACACAAAGATATAGGTGGTTAGGTTAGGTTAGGTTAGAGTTAGGTTAGGTTAGGTTAGGTTAGGTTACAAAATCAGCACGAAAAACGAAGACATGAAAATTTTTACAAAATGGAGATAAAATTACGTAATTATGAAACTAAAAATAACTGATTACAACTAGACTAGAAATGGCTAAATGCAGCGCAGGATGACCAAATCTAACGATTACACTGAACAATTGCTACAACAAAAACCAATTTGGATGCTTAAGACTCTAATACACACAAAGATTTGGGTGGTTAGGGTTAGGTTAGTTTAGGTTACAAAATCAACTTTGAAAACGAAGACATGAAAATTTATACAAATGGAATAAAATTACGTAATTATGAAACTAAAAATAACTGATTACAACTAGACTAGAAATGGCTAAATGCGGCAGGATGACTGTCTAACGATTACACTGAACAAATGCTACAACAAAAAACCAATTTGGAATGCTTAAGACTCTAATACACAAAGATATAGGTGGTTAGGGTTAGGTTAGGTTAGGTTAGGTTAGGTTAGGTTAGGTTAGGTTACAAAATCAGCACGAAAAACGAAGACATGAAAATTTTTACAAATGGAATAAAATTACGTAATTATGAAACTAAAAATAACTGATTACAACTAGACTAGAAATGGCCTAAATGCGGCGCAGGATGACTGTCTAACGATTACACTGAACAAATGCTACAACAAAAAACCAATTTGGAATGCTTAAAACTGTAATACACAAAGATATAGGTGGATTTAGGGTTAGAGTTAGGATAGGTTAGGTTGGGTTACAAAATCAGCACAGAAAACGAAGACATGAAAATTTTTACAAATGGAATAAAATTACGTAATTATGAAACTAAAATTACTGATTACAACTAGACTAGAAATGGCCTAATTGCGGCGCAGGATGACTGTCTAACAGTTACACTGAACAAATGCTACAACAAAAACCAATTTGGAATGCTTAAGACTCTAATACACACAAAGATATAGGTGGTTGGGTTAGGTTAGGTTAGGTTACAAAATCCTTTGAAAACGAAGACATGAAAATTTTTACAAATGGAATAAAATTACGTAATTATGAAACTAAAAATAACTGATTACAACTAGACTAGAAATGGCCTAAATGCGGCGCAGGATGACTGTCTAACAATTACACTGAACAAAAGCTACAACAAAAACCAATTTGGAATGCTTAAGACTCTAATACACAAAGATATAGGTGGTTAGGTTAGGTTAGGTTAGGATTAGGTTAGGTTAGGTTAGGTTACAAAATCAACACGAAAAACGAAGACATGAAAATTTTTACAAATGGAATAAAATTACGTAATTATGAAACTAAAAATAACTGATTACAACTAGACTAGAAATATGGCCTAAATGCGGCGCAGGATGACTGTCTAACGATTACACTGAACAAATGCTACAACAAAAACCAATTTGGAATGCTTAAGACTCTAATACACAAAGATTTAGGTGGTTAGGTTAGAGTTAGGTTAGTTTAGGTTACAAAATCAGCACGAAAAACAGAAGACATGAAAATTTATACAAATGGAATAAAATTACGTAATTATGAAACTAAAAATAACTGATTACAACTAGACTAGAAATGGCCTAAATGCGGCGCAGGATGACTGTCCTAACGATTACACTGAACAAATGCTACAACAAAAACCAATTTGGAATGCTTAAGACTCTAATACACAAAGATATAGGTGGTTGGGTTAGGTTAGGATTAGGTTAGGTTGGGTTAGGTTAGGTTAGGTTCCCCCGAAGGGTTCCGCTTTGTCATGGCAGGGGGCTTAGTAACCGTGGTGTGGAGTTAACCACGGTGAAGCTAAGAGGAACCCAAATGGCCGGCCTAAGGCGCTCTAAGGCCGGCCCGAGGAGGCCGCTCCGGGCGGGCTGGAGCTGGGCCCGCCCTGGATGCGTGTCGGTGGGCTGCGGGGTGCGGATGGACGGAGTGAGGCCGCCTTACGCACCATCCGCAGCCGAGGCGGAGTCGCGGAGGGAGGGTAGTGTATCTCCCTTTCCTCCGCGACTCAAGCGGGGGTCGCACCGCTGATGGGGCCGTGGTGGGGCCGCGGGTTCAGTGGAGTGTGGTTGATCCTGCCGCTCTCCCTGTCCTCCGCGGCCGAACATTGGTTGGCGGCGGAGCCTATCACCAGATCCGCCGCAGGGGGCTGGGGTTTTCCTGGCCCCATGGCCTCTGGGGGGCGGACTCGGGGGAGTCCGCTTCCCACCTACAGAGGAGGCCGAGTTGGAGGGCGCGTCCGTGTTCCGGCGCTCCCTGCCTGGAGGGGTGGAGAGGGGGATGTCCTCCCCGGAGGAGGGGCCGGCTTGCCGGCCAGCGCAGGCAGGGTCGCGGAGGTGTGCGAAAGCGTTCCCGTAACCCGCCATACGCGACGAAGGTGGAACACCATGGGGTTTTAGTCGGTGCAAGTCTGACATAACCCACCCTTGCCCCCGCAGGAGTGGGTATGCGTAGGCATTTCCCCATGTAAAAAAAAAAAAAAAAAAAAGGTTAGGTTAGGTTACAAAATCAGCACGAAAAACGAAGACATGAAAATTTTTACAAATGGAATAAAATTACGTAATTATGAAACTAAAAATAACTGATTACAACTAGACTAGAAATGGCTAAATGCGGCGCAGGATGACTGTCTAACGATTACACTGAACAAATGCTACAACAAAAACCAATTTGGAATGCTTAAGACTCCTAATACACAAAGATATAGGTGGTTAGGTTAGGTTAGGTTAGGTTACAAAATCAGCACGAAAAACGAAGACATGAAAATTTTTACAAATGGAATAAAATTACGTAATTATGAAACTAAAAATAACTGATTACAACTAGACTAGAAATGGCCTAAATGCAGCGCAGGATGACTGTCTAACGATTACACTGAACAAATGCTGCAACAAAAACCAATTTGGAATGCTTAAGACTCTAATACACAAGATATAGGTGGTTAGGTTAGGTTAGGTTAGGTTAGGTTAGGATAGGTTAGGTTAGGTTGGGTTAGGTTAGGTTAGAGTTAGGTTAGGTTAGAGTTAGGTTAGGTTAGGTTAGGTTAAGGTTAGGTTAGGTTAGGTTAAGGTTAGGTTAGGTTAGGATAGGTTAGGTTAGAGTTAGGTTAGGTTACAAAATCAGCACGAAAAACGAAGACATGAAAATTTTTACAAATGGAATAAAATTGCGTAATTATGAAACTAAAATAACTGATTACAGCTAGACTAGAAATGGCTAAATGCGGCGCAGGATGACTGTCTAACGATTACACTGAACAAATGCTACAACAAAAACCAATTTGGAATGCTTAAGACTCTAATACACAAGATATAGGTGGTTAGGTTAGAGTTAGGTTAGGTTAGAGTTAGGTTAGGTTAGAGTTAGGTTAGGTTAGGTTAGGTTAGAGTTAGGTTAGGTTGGGTTAGGTTAGGTTAGGTTAGGTTAGGATAGGTTAGGTTAGAGTTAGGTTAGGTTAAGGTTAGGTTAGGATAGGTTAGGTTAGAGTTAGGTTACAAAATCAGCACGAAAAACGAAGACATGAAAATTTTTACAAATGGAATAAAATTACGTAATTATGGAAACTAAAATAACTGATTACAACTAGACTAGAAATGGCTAAATGCGGCGCAGGATGACTGTCTAACGATTACACTGAACAAATGCTGCAACAAAAACCAATTTGGAATGCTTAAGACTCTAATACACAAGATATAGGTGGTTAGGTTAGGTTACAAAATCAGCACGAAAAACGAAGACATGAAAATTTTTACAAATGGAATAAAATTACGTAATTATGAAACTAAAATAACTGATTACAACTAGACTAGAAATGGCTAAATGCGGCGCAGGATGACTGTCTAACGATTACACTGAACAAATGCTACAACAAAAACCAATTTGGAATGCTTAAAACTGTAATACACAAAGATATAGGTGGTTAGGTTAGGTTAGGATAGGTTAGGTTAGGTTACAAAATCAGCACGGAAAACGAAGACATGAAAATTTTTACAAATGGAATAAAATTACGTAATTATGAAACTAAAATAACTGATTACAACTAGACTAGAAATGGCCTAATTGCGGCGCAGGATGACTGTCTAACGATTACATTGAACAAATGCTGCAACAAAAACCAATTTGGAATGCTTAAGACTCTAATACACAAGATATAGGTGGTTAGGTTAGAGTTAGAGTTAGGTTACAAAATCAGCACGAAAAACGAAAACATGAAAATTTTTACAAATGGAATAAAATTACGTAATTATGAAACTAAAATAACTGATTACAACTAGACTAGAAATGGCCTAAATGCGGCTGGGATGACTGTCTAACGATTACACTGAACAGATGCTACAACAAAAACCAATTTGGAATGCTTAAGACTCTAATACACAAGATATAGGTGGTTAGGTTAGGTTAGGTTAGGTTACAAAATCAGCACGAAAAACAGAAGACATGAAAATTTTTACAAATGGAATAAAATTACGTAATTATGGAAACTAAAATAACTGATTACAACTAGACTAGAAATGGCCTAAATGCGGCGCAGGATGACTGTCTAACGATTACACACTGAACAAATGCTACAACAAAAACCAATTTGGAATGCTTAAGACTCTAATACACACAAAGATATAGGTGGTTAGGTTAGGTTAGGTTAGAGTTAGAGTTAGGTTAGGTTACACAAAATCAGCACGAAAAACAGAAGACATGAAAATTTTTACAAATGGAATAAAATTACGTAATTATGAAACTAAAATAACTGATTACAACTAGACTGAAATGGCCTAAATGCGGTGCAGGATGGCTGTCTAACGATTACACTGAACAAATGCTACAACAAAAACCAATTTGGAATGCTTAAGACTCTAATACACAAGATATAGGTGTTTAGGGTTAGGTTAGGATAGGTTAGGTTAGGTTAGAGTTAGGTTACAAAATCAGCTTTGAAAAACGAAAACATGAAAATTTTTACAAATGAATAAAATTACGTAATTATGAAACTAAAAATAACTGATTACAACTAGACTAGAAATGGCCTAAATGCGGCGCAGGATGACTGTCCTAACGATTACACTGAACAAATGCTACAACAAAAACCAATTTGGAGATGCTTAAGACTCTAATACACACAAAGATATAGGTGGTTAGGTTAGGTTAGGAGTTAGGTTACAAAATCAGCACGAAAAACGAAGACATGAAAATTTTTACAAATGAATAAAATTACGTAATTATGAAACTAAAATAACTGATTATAACTAGACTAGAAATATGGCCTAAATGCGGCGCAGGATGACTGTCTAACGATTACACTGAACAAATGCTACAACAAAAACCAATTTGGAATGCTTAAGACTCTAATACACACACAAAGATATAGGTGGTTAGAGGGTTAGGTTAGGTTAGGTTAGGATAGGTTAGGTTACAAAATCAGCACGAAAAACGAAGACATGAAAATTTTTACAAATGGAATAAAATTACGTAATTATGAAACTAAAATAACTGATTACAACTAGACGAGAAATGGCCTAAATGCGGTGCAGGATGGCTGTCTAACGATTACACTGAACAAATGCTACAACAAAAACCAATTTGGAATGCTTAAGACTCTAATACACAAAGATATAGGTGGTTAGGTTAGGTTAGGTTAGAGTTAGGTTAGGTTAGGTTAGGTTGGAGTTACAAAATCAGCACGAAAAACGAAGACATGAAAATTTTTACAAATGGAATAAAATTACGTAATTATGAAACTAAAATAACTGATTACAACTAGACTAGAAATATGGCCCTAAATGCGGCGCAGGATGACTGTCTAACGATTACACTGAACAAATGCTACAACAAAAACCAATTTGGAATGTAAGACTCTAATACACAAAGATATAGGTGGTTAGGGTTATGTTAGGATAGGTTAGGTTAGATAAGGTTAGGTTACAAAATCAGCACGAAAAACGAAGACATGAAAATTTTTATAAATGGAATAAAATTACGTAATTATGAAACTAAAAATAACTGATTACAACTAGACTAGAAATGGCCTAAATGCGGGGCAGGATGACTGCCTAACGATTACACTGAACGAATGCTACAACAAAAAACCAATTTGGAATGCCTAAGACTCTAATGCACAAAGATAAAGGTGGTTAGGGTTAGGTTAGGATAGGTTAGGTTAGGTTAGGTTAGGTTACAAAATCAGCACGAAAAACGAAGACATGAAAATTTTTACAAATGGAATAAAATTACGTAATTATGAAACTAAAAATAACTGATTACAACTAGACTAGAAATGGCTAAATGCGGCAGGATGACTGTCTAACGATTACTGAACAAATGCTACAACAAAAACCAATTTGGAATGCTTAAGACTCTAATACACAAAGATTTAGGTGGTTAGGTTAAGGTTAGGTTAGGTTACAAAATCAGCTGAAAAACGAAGACATGAAAATTTATACAAATGGAATAAAATTACGTAATTATGAAACTAAAATAACTGATTACAACTAGACTAGAAATGGCCTAAATGCGGCGCAGGATGACTGTCTAACGATTACACTGAACAAATGCTACAACAAAAACCAATTTGAATGCTTAAGACTCTAATACACAAAGATTTAGGTGGTTAGGTTAGGTTAGGTTGGGTTACAAAATCAGCACGAAAAACGAAGACATGAAAATTATTACAAATGGAATAAAATTGCGTAATTATGAAACTAAAAATAACTGATTACAACTAAGACTAGAAATATGGCCTAAATGCGGCTGGGATGACTGTCTAACGATTACACTGAACAAATGCTACAACAAAAACCAATTTGGAATGTAAGACTCTAATACACAAAGATATAGGTGGTTAGGTTAGGATAGGTTAGGTTAGGTTAGGTTAGGTTACAAAATCAGCACGAAAAACGAAGACATGAAAATTTTTACAAATGGAATAAAATTACGTAATTATGAAACTAAAAATAACTGATTACAACTAGACTAGAAATGGCCTAAATGCGGCGCAGGATGACTGTCTAACGATTACACACTGAACAAATGCTACAACAAAAACCAATTTGAATGCTTAAGACTCTAATACACACACAAAGATATAGGTGGTTAGGGTTAGGTTAGGATAGGTTAGGTTACAAAATCAGCACGAAAAACGAAGACATGAAAATTTTTACAAATGGAATAAAATTACGTAATTATGAAACTAAAATAACTGATTACAACTAGATTCAGAAATGGCCTAAATGCGGCGCAGGATGACTGTCTAACGATTACACTGAACAAATGCTACAACAAAACCAATTTGGAATGCCTAAGACTCTAATACACACAAAGATATAGGTGGTTAGGTTAGGGTTAGGATAGGTTAGGTTAGGTTAGGTTAGGTTACAAAATCAGCACGAAAAACGAAGACATGAAAATTTTTACAAATGGAATAAAATTACGTAATTATGAAACTAAAATAACTGATTACAACTAGACTAGAAATGGCCTAAATGCAGCTGGGATGACTGTCTAACGATTACACACTGAACAAATGCTACAACAAAAACCAATTTGGAATGCTTAAGACTCTAATACACAAAGATATAGGTGTTTAGGGTTAGGTTAGGATAGAGTTAGGTTAGGTTAGGTAAGGTTACAAAATCAGCTGAAAAACGAAGACATGAAAATTTTTACAAATGGAATAAAATTACGTAATTATGAAACTAAAATAACTGATTACAACTAGACTAGAAATGGCCTAAATGCGGCGCAGGATGACTGCCTAACGATTACACTGAACAAATGCTACAACAAAAAACCAATTTGGAATGCTTAAGACTCTAATACACAAAGATATAGGTGGTTAGGGTTAGGTTAGGATAGGTTAGGTTAGGTTAGGTAAGGTTACAAAATCAGCACGAAAAACGAAGACATGAAAATTTTTACAAATGGAATAAAATTACGTAATTATCTATCTTAATATATCTGATTACAACTAGACTAGAAATGGCCTAAATTCGGCACAGGATGACTGTCTAACGATTACACTGAACAAATGCTACAACAAAAACCAATTTGGAATGCCTAAGACTCTAATACACACAAAGATATAGGTGGTTAGGGTTAGGATAGGTTAGGTTAGGTTAGGTTAGGTTAGGTTAGGTTACAAAATCAGCACGAAAAACAGAAGACATGAAAATTTTTACAAATGGAATAAAATTACGTAATTATGAAACTAAAATAACTGATTATAACTAGACTAGAAATGGCTAAATGCGGCGCAGGATGACTGTCTAACGATTACACTGAACAAATGCTGCAACAAAAACCAATTTGGAATGCTTAAGACTCTTATACACAAAGATATAGGTGGTTAGAGGTTAGGATAGGTTAGGTTAAGGTTAGGTTAGGTTACAAAATCAGCACGAAAAGCAAAGACATGAAAATTTTTACAAATGGAATAAAATTACGTAATTATGAAACTAAAATAACTGATTACAACTAGACTAGAAATGGCCTAAATTCGGCACAGGATGACTGTCTAACGATTACACACTGAACAAATGCTACAACAAAAACCAATTTAGATGCTTAAGACTCTAATACACAAAGATATAGGTGGTTAGGGTTAGGGTTAGGATAGGTTAGGTTAGGTTGGGTTAGGTTACAAAATCAGCACGAAAAACGAAGACATGAAAATTTTTACAAATGGAATAAAATTACGTAATTATGAAACTAAAAATAACTGATTACAACTAGACGAGAAATGGCCTAAATGCGGTGCAGGATGGCTGTCTAACGATTACACTGAACAAATGCTACAACAAAAAACCAATTTGGAATGCTTAAGACTCTTATACACAAAGATATAGGTGGTTAGGTTAGTTTAGGTTAGGTTAGGTTAGGTTAGGTTCTGTCGGGCTCCCCCCCGAAGGGTTCTCGCTTTGTCGTAGCGGGGGGGCTTAGTAACCGTGGCTTGGTCACTCACGGTGAAGCTAAGAGGAACCCAAATGGCCGGCCTAAGGCGCTCTGAGGCCGGCCCGAGGTGGCCGCTCCGGGTGGGCTCTTTATGAGCTAACCTTGGATGCGTGTCGGTGGACTGCTGAGGGCGGATGTGGCGGAGCGAGGCCGTCTCCCCGCCCTCAGTAGCCGAGGTGGAGTCGCGGAGGGAGAGGAGTGTCGGTGTTTCGTTGCCGCTCTCCCTATCCTCCGCGACTCAAGCGGGGGTCGCACCGCATGATGCGGCTGTGGTGGGGCCGCGGGGGAAGAGGAGTGTTGGTGTTTCGTTGCCGCTCTCCCTGTCCTCCGCGGCCGAACATCGGTCGGCGGTGGAGCCGCAGACCAGATCCACCGCAGGGGGCTGGGTTTGCTTAGTGCTTTCCTGGCCCCCATGGCCTCTGGGGGGCGGACTCGGGGGAGTCCGCTTCCCACCTACAGAGGAGGCCGAGTTGGAGGGCGCGTCCGTGTTCCGGCGCGCCCTGCCTGGAGGGTAGGAGAGGGGGATGTCCTTCCCCGGAGGAGGGGCCGGCTTGCCGGCCAGCGCAGGCGGGGTCGCGGAGGTGTGCGAAAGCGTTCCCGTAACCCCGCCATACGCGACGAAGTTGGAACACCATGGGGTTTTAGTCGGTGCGAGTCCGACATAACCCGCCCTTGCCCCCGCAGCGGCGGGTATGCGTAGGCATTTCCCCATGTAAAAAAAAAAAAGGTTCTGTTGGGCTGGCGGGTTGCAGAGGAGGTGGTCACGCTATCCGACCACCGCCATATTGTGTTCGATCTTGCAATCCGCCGCCCCGACGCCGAATCCAGCCACCGAGAAGGCAGCCACACGCGACGCTGGTGTCTCAAGCGGCTAGACCGAGACTTGCTCGGGGCCGCCGCCAACGTCGCGATATGGCCAGAAAGCGCCGAAGAGGTTCCGTCCGATCCGGATGTGGAAGCGAACTGGTTCCGGGACACGATGACGCGTATTTGTGACGCGTCGATGCCCCGGACCGGTCGCCCCAAGCGCGGGGCGGTGTACTGGTGGTCAGCAGAGATCGCGGAGCTCCGAGCGATCTGCTTGCGGAGCCGCCGCCAGTACACCAGAGCCCGAAGGAAGCGAAGGCGAGCTCCAATTGAGGAAATAGCCAGACTCTACGAGGCGTATCGAGCGGCCACGAAGGCGTTGCAGGTAGCCATCTGCAACGCCAGGTCTCGGTCCTGGGAACAGCTCCTGGAGGGACTCAACGAGGATCCGTGGGGGCGTCCGTACAGGATGGTGCTAGGTAAGCTCCGTCCCTGGATGCCCCCGGTGACGGAAACTCTCGATCCGGCCCTTTGGAAGGAGTGATCAGTTCGCTCTTTCCGGAGGGCCGGTCAAGTCCCTCAGTCCACCCCAATCTTCGTGGGAGTGGAGAGACGAGATGGGGTGACCGAGCAGGAGCTGGACCGAGCCGTGAGCCGCTTGAAAGGCAGGAACACCGCGCCAGGACCCGACGGAATTCCCGGTCGGGTCTGGGTGTTGAGTCTGGCTACCCTAGGAACAGGTTGAGGCAGCTGTTCACCAGCTGCCTCCGTAACTCCTCGTTCCCTAGGGCCTGGAAAGAGGCCCGACTGGTCCTCTTGAAGAAGGCAGACAGAGTCGCAGATTCTCCCTCTGCGTACCGTCCCATATGCCTGTTGGACGAGGCCGGCAAGTTATTCGAGAGAATTCTTGCCGCCCGTCTCAACGGGCATCTGTCGCGTCGGTCCCGATCTCGCCGATAACCAGTTCGGTTTCCGACGGGAGCGTTCCACCATCGACGCAGTTATGCGCGTCCGCTCCCTGTCGGAGCAGGCTGTGTCCCGGGGCGGCGTGGCGTTGGCGATAAGTCTGAACATCGTCAACGCCTTTAACTCCCTGCCCTGGGACGCGATTAGGGGGGCATTCGTACACCATGGTGTTCCCCCCTACCTGCACGGCGTGATCGCGGACTACTTGCGCGACAGGTACATCTTGTACATGGACCGAGACGGTACGAGGATCCGGAGGGAGATCCAGCGTGGGGTTCCACAGGGGTCGGTGTTGGGCCCGTTACTGTGGAATCTCGCCTACGACTCTGTCCTGCGAGTCGAGCTCCCCGCTGGCGTTTTTGTCGTTTGCTACGCGGACGACACGTTGGTGGTCGCCAGCGGGGACTCCTTCGAGAGGACCAAGGAGCTCGCCGAGCTTGGGGCGGAAATCGTCGTCGCCAAAGTCCACGAGTTGGGACTGGAGGTAGCGCCTCACAAGACCGAGGCGCTATGGTTCCACAAACTGCCGCGGAGCAGGGAACCACCCGACTCGTGCGTCCGAGTAGGTGGGTCTGAAGTCAGAGTGGGGCGGTACATGAAGTACCTTGGCCTCACTCTGGACAGTCGCTGGGGCTTCGAAGAGCACTTCAAGCGCCTGGTCCCCCGGATCGAGAGGGTAGCGGGTGCTATGCACAGACTGCTGCCCAATCTCGGGGGACCGAGGGAGGAAGTTCGCCGCCTCTATGCCGGGGTCGTGCGATCCGTAGCCCTGTACGGGGCGCCCGTCTGGGCGAAGAGGCTGGCCATCCGACGCTGTAGGACTAAGATCTACAGCGTCCAGCGTAGGATGGCCATACGGATCGTACGAGGATACCGGACGGTATCGTTTGAGGCGGCAACAATCCTGCCTCGCTTTCCACCTCTGGATATACTGGCGGACATGGACGCGAGGGTGTATCACCGGATTCGCGTCCTACGCCAGAGCGGTGGTGGCGAGCCAGAAGAGGCGCTCGAGGCGGTGAAACGGCAGGAACGACGTATCGCGTTCACGACGTGGCGCGCACGGCTCGGTGAGGAGCGGTATGCGCGCAAACGCGTCGTCGAAGCATTCCTGCCGGTCTTCGAAGCCTGGATGCAGCGACGAGGAGGAAGACTCACCTACAGACTTACGCAGGTGATCACCGGGCACGGTTGCTTCGGTGATTACCTGTGTAGGATCGGTCGCGAGGCGACGGCGAATTGCTTCCACTGTGGCGGCAACGACCAAGACTCCGCATCGCACACGCTCGCTGCTTGCCCTGCGTGGGAAGCCGAGCGGCGGGTCTTGGTCGGCCACATCGGACGGAACCTGTCCCTGCCAGCAGTCGTGTCGGCGATGCTGCGCGGGGAATCGGCGTGGAGGGCCGTAGCCTCCTTCTGCGAGACCGTAATGGTCCGAAAGGAGGCTGCCGAGCGGGATAGAGAGAGGACCGATCCTGCTCGAAGACGGGGCCGACGCGGCGCTCGCGCCTCGTCACGGCCCTCCCGGTGATCCCCTACCGCAAACGGGGCCTACGGGTCGCTGACGATCAGGTGGGGGCTCCGACCGTCAGTAATAGCGACCCGAGGAGGACGACGGCACGACGTGGTACCGTGTCGTCGTGATAGTTCCGCGAGGGTTCTGGGGTGCGATCTTCTCGCACGCCCCGGGACAAACTATCCCAGCGAAGCGCAGGGGGGTTGCGGTTGCGTTCCTTACGGAGATCCCGCGACCCCTCGCGAGCGTTGGTGGCGACCACCATGGGGTTTCAGTCGGTGCGAGTCCGACATAACCCATCCTTGCCCCCAGGGGTGGGTATGCGTAGGCATTTCCCCATGTAAAAAAAAAAAAAAAGGTTAGGTTAGGTTACAAAATCAGCACGAAAAACGAAGACATGAAAATTTTTACAAATGGAATAAAATTACGTAATTATGAAACTAAAAATAACTGATTACAACTAGACTACAAATGGCCTAAATGCGGCGCAGGATGACCGTCTAACGATTACACTGAACAAATGCTACAACAAAAAACCAATTTGGAATGCTTAAGACTCTTATACACAAAGATATAGGTGGTTAGGGTTATGTTAGGATAGGTTAGGTTAGATAAGGTTAGGTTACAAAATCAGCACGAAAAACGAAGACATGAAAATTTTTACAAATGGAATAAAATTACGTAATTATGAAACTAAAAATAACTGATTACAACTAGACTAGAAATGGCCTAAATTCGGCACAGGATGACTTTCTAACGATTACACTGAACAAATGCTACAACAAAAAACCAATTTGGAATGCCTAAGACTCTAATACACAAAGATAAAGGTGGTTAGGGTTAGGTTAGGATAGGTTAGGTGAGGTTAGGTTAGGTTACAAAATCCAGCACGAAAAACGAAGACATGAAAATTTTTACAAATGGAATAAAGTACGTAATTATGAAACTAAAAATAACTGATTATAACTAGACTAGAAATGGCTAAATGCGGCGCAGGATGACTGTCTAACGATTACACTGAACAAATGCGACAACAAAAACCAATTTGGAATGCTTAAGACTCTTATACACAAGATATAGGTGGTTAGGTTAGGTTAGGATAGGTTAAGGTTAGGTTGGGTTACAAAATCAGCACGAAAAACGAAGACATGAAAATTTTTACAAATGGAATAAAATTACGTAATTATGAAACTAAAAATAACTGATTATAACTAGACTAGAAATGGCCTAAATGCGGCGCAGGATGACTGTCTAACGATTACACTGAACAAATGCTACAACAAAAAACCAATTTGGAATGCTTAAGACTCTTATACACAAAGATATAGGTGGTTAGGGTTAGGATAGGTTAGGTTAGGTTAGGTTAGGTTACAAAATCAGCACGAAAAACGAAGACATGAAAATTTTTACAAATGGAATAAAATTACGTAATTATGAAACTAAAAATAACTGATTACAACTAGACGAGAAATGGCCTAAATGCGGTGCAGGATGGCTGTCTAACGATTACACTGAACAAATGCTACAACAAAAAACCAATTTGGAATGCTTAAGACTCTTATACACAAAGATATAGGTGGTTAGGGTTAGGATAGGTTAGGTTAGGTTAGGTTAGGTTACAAAATCAGCACGAAAAACGAAGACATGAAAATTTTTACAAATGGAATAAAATTACGTAATTATGAAACTAAAAATAACTGATTACAACTAGACGAGAAATGGCCTAAATGCGGTGCAGGATGGCTGTCTAACGATTACACTGAACAAATGCTACAACAAAAAACCAATTTGGAATGCTTAAGACTCTTATACACAAAGATATAGGTGGTTAGGTTAGGTTAGATTAGGTTAGGTTCCCCCCCGACCCCCCCGAAGGGTTCTCGCTTTGTCGTAGCGGGGGGGCTTAGTAACCGTGGCTTGGTCACCCACGGTGAAGCTAAGAGGAACCCAAATGGCCGGCCTAAGGCGCTCTATGGCCGGCCCGAGGTGGCCGCTCCGGGAGGGCTCATTATGAGCTCACCTCGGAAGCGTGTCGGTGGACTGCTGGGGGTGGAAGTGGCGGAGCGAGGCCGCCTTCCCCGCCCTCAGTAGCCGAGGCGGAGTCGCGGAGGGAGAGGAGTGTCGGTGTTTCGTTGACGCTCTCCCTATCCTCCGCGACTCAAGCGGGGGTCGCACCGCATGATGCGGCTGTGGTGGGGCCGCGGGGGAAGAGGAGTGTCGGTGTTTCGTTGCCGCTCTCCCTGTCCTCCGCGGCCGAACATCGGTCGGCGGTGGAGCCGCAGACCTGATCCGCCGCAGGGGGCTGGGTTGGCTTAGTGCTTTCCTGGCCCTCATGGCCTCTGGGGGGCGGACTCGGGGGAGTCCGTTTCCCGCCTACAGAGGAGGCCGAGATGGAAGGCGCGTCCGTGTACCAGCACACCTTGCAGGAGAGGGGCGGAGAGGGGGATGTCCTCCCCCCGAAGGAGGGGCCGGCTTGCCGGCCAGCGCAGGCGGGGTCGCGGAGGTGTGCAGCGTTCCCGTGGCCCCGCCATACGCGACGAAGGTGGAACACCATGGGGTTTTAGTCGGTGCGAGTCCGACATAACCCACCCTTGCCCGCATTCTGGTGTGCGGCATTTCCCCATGTAAAAAAGGTTAGGTTAGGTTAGGTTAGGTTACAAAATCAGCACGAAAAACGAAGACATGAAAATTTTTACAAATGGAATAAAATTACGTAATTATGAAACTAAAAATAACTGATTACAACTAGACTACAAATGGCCTAAATGCGGCGCAGGATGACCGTCTAACGATTACACTGAACAAATGCTACAACAAAAAACCAATTTGGAATGCTTAAGACTCTTATACACAAAGATATAGGTGGTTAGGGTTATGTTAGGATAGGTTAGGTTAGATACCCGTGGGAGTTGCCAGACCTTCTATCGGGCGCGTCCTCCAGGTGGCGGATAGGGGATCGCCGCCCAGATATGGGTGGTACCGGGAAACCGGCGCGGACCAAAACTGGCTGGGTTCGGGGCGTACCCTCAGTCCCTTACGGGACCGAGAAACGGCCAAGGGCTCTGTGCCCGACGAGGTGGACCTCTTGGAGGCTCGAGGTTGCTCCCAGTACCCCTCACTCTTGTGAGGGGACAGGGGAGGCAACGCGTGCGGTGCTGTGCCAGGCGCACTTCGGCGAAAGCCGACACCGGACAACCCGTAAGTCCAGTAGGGCCCGGGGGCTCTATGGACGAATGCGCCATGGAGTCGCGAGGAAGAAAGCCTCTCTAAAAAATAACCCCAATCCCAAGGTCTCCAGTGCCGATGGGATGAATGGCTGGTGGGGAGTCCAGTCGATAGCTGAGGACAGGGACCATACCCTTCAAAGGAAAATATGAAAGCAGTCGGTAGTAAAAAACTACCCCAGGGTGGTACCGGCGATGCCGGAGAGTCCACCCCCGGGCTTAGCCCGGGCAGCCCCATCGTATCTGGGGGGGGCAACCAGCTGCTGCGCGGTGATGCAATCGCAACCGCCGGTCCCACAACATCCAGGGACCAAAACGAGGGAGGAGCCGTGTCGGGGGGACCAGCGGTCCCGGCACGAGACAGGCGTGGACGTTTTGTGCGTCCGAGCACGCTATCAAATTTGGCCGCGGAGAGTGATTGTGGCGGATCTGATGGATCGTTTGCGTCGCTCACTTCAGGGACTTCAGAAGTACCCGGTACAAGGAGGAAACGGAGATGCAAGCCTCCTAGTACAACAGCGGTGGCAGCCAAATTTCAGGCGGTGACTGCCACTGGCACGGAAGGTGAGGAGAATGCCACTGGGATGGAAACGGAGGAGGAGTTTCTGGATCCCTCCGTTCCCCCAAGCGATACCAGGGCGAAAAAGAGCCTTCCTGAGGTGGAGGAGTTGGCCCTGGAGATGCGGGATCACGCTAGCCCTCAACTGGGCGCGGTAATAGACCAGCATCTCCTGACGATTGAGAAGGTGGCAGATTTCTCTCGCAACCTGAAAGGCAACTTCGTCCGCACCTTGAGATTGAGCGTGCGGAACGTTAAAGCTGCGGTCGAGGAAATGGCGAGGAGGTCAGCCGTAGATGACAACGTAGCAAGGCTGGAAAGAGAATGTCGAGTTGCGTTCCCAGCTTTCCACTATTGGCGGTCGACTGGATAAACTAACAGAAGAGATAAATCTCCTCCGAAAGAAGGAAAGCGAAACTGCAGGTCCCAGTAAGGCTGCCAACTCGCCTCGCCAGAAGGGTCCTCGTGCCCCAAATGCTGAATGTTTGGAAACACATCTCATGGGACGCATAGGGGCCCTCGTGGAGGCAAAGTTGGCGGCCTTCGAGGCAAAAATATTTCCGGGGAGGGTAATCCGGCCGCCTCTGGGCGTGCGGCCAGAACAATTCGCACAGGCACCGCAATTGTCGTTACCACCCCAGATTCGAGCCGTCGTGCTGCGCCTGCGACACGGAAGTCGAAAAGAGGGCAAAGAAGCCTTCTCACCCACCAGTGATCAATTTGCCACCGGTGGCTAGCTCTGGGGCACAGATGGCGGCGCTAGAACAGACGGCGACTTGGGCTCACGTGGCTAGAAAGCCAAAAGCCGAAGGCTCAACAGCGTGTCGCCCCGGTACGACTTCCGTGGCACAAAGGCCAAAGAGAAGAAACCGAGGGGTAAAGAGAAGAAACCGAGATCCATACGAGCTCCGTCCACCGCTGCCGTAACGGTGACGCTGCCGACGGGCTCCTCCATTACTTATGCGAAAGTGATGGAGGTAGCCAAGTCAAAATACGGTTGGCTGATCTAGGCATCGAGACGGTTCGCCAAAACGGGCAGTTACTGGAGGTCTCCTACTGGAGATCTCTGGTTCGAACTCCAGCCCGAAGGCGGACCGTCTGGCGTCAAGGATGCGCGAAGTCCTCTCGGACCTAAACGTCCGGATCAGCCGGCCAGTGAAACAAGGCGACGTTCGGATCCAAGACCTTGACGATGCCGTCAGTCCGAGCAAGGTCGCAGCGGTGGTGGCTGAGGCTGGAGGATATTCGGGGGAAGACGTGAAGGTCGGGGAGGTCCACCACGACGCGTATGGGCACGTGCTGGGTGCGGTGCCCCGCTACAGTGGTCCGTAAATTGGTGGCCGCTGGGTACGTATGCGTGGGCTGGGGTCTGCTCTGGTGCAGCTATTGAACCCCAGGCCCATGCATTGCTTCCGGTGCCTAGAGAGAGGGCACGTAGGTAGCAGGTGCCCCAACCAGGTGAACCGGACTGCGCGCTGCTACGCGTGTGGAGAGCCCGGGCACAAGGCAAAAGAGTGCAAAGCGCCTGCACTCAAGTGTCCTTTGTGCTCGGACCTGGGGCGTCCTCGAACCATCGCCTCAACGGTAAGAGGTGCGCCCACCGTCAACGAAGAGCGGGAAAATAACATCTCTTCCCGCCTCCACAAGCGAAGCAGTCCCAGCGGCACCCGCCGCAGCGAAACACTAGCTCGGGAATGGAGGTTAATTAAACCTCTTCTCACCCCTCAAAGGTCCTCCAGAGTAACCTAAACCACTGCCGCAATGCTCAGCATTTGTTTATGCAGACCATTGCGGAGTGGGGGGTTGCTCTGGCAGTAGTGGCGGAGCCCTATGCCGTGCCGGACCACCCTCGCTGGTTCGGTGATGAGCTGGGTTCCGTGGCGATCTACTGGGGGGGTGGAGAGGGTGTCCCACCCTGTTCCCTATTGGGAAGGGGTCAGGGCTTCGTTGCAGTGCAATGGGGCACCCTGGCCATAGTTGGCTGCTACGTCTCTCCCGCGAGGTCACTCGCCGACTACGAAGTGTACCTGGACGAGGTGGCACTCTGCGTTCGCAGGTGCCTCCCTCGTCCGTCGATTGTCCTGGGAGACTTCAACGCCCACTCCAGAGCGTGGGGGAATCCCAGCGACAGTCCGAAGGGAGAGACGGTGATGGAATGGGCGGCTGGATTGGACCTCCGATTGGCAAATCGGGGTCCTGCTTTGTGCGTGCGGTGGCAGGGGGAGTCGGTCGTGGATCTTACATGGGCGACTCCCGCTGCGATGCGCATGTTGTCGGGTTGGCGGGTTGCAGAGGAGGTGGTCACATTATCCGACCACCGCCACATTATTTTCGATCTTGCAATCCGCCGTCCCGACTATGCCTCCAGCCGCCGAGAAGGCAGTCACACGCGACGTTGGTGTCTCAAGCGGCTAGACCGAGACTTGCTCAGGGCCGCCGCCAACGTTGCAATATGGCCAGAAAACGCCGAAGAGGTTCCGTCCGATCCGGAAGTGGAAGCGAACTGGTTCCGGGACACGATGACGCGTATTTGTGACGCGTCGATGCCCCAGACCGGTCGCCCCAAGCGCGGGGCGGTGTACTGGTGGTCGGCAGAGATCGCGGAGCTGCGAGCGATCTGTTTGCGGAGCCGCCGCCAGTACACCAGAGCCCGAAGGGAGGCGAAGGCGAGCTCCGAGTGAGGAGATAGCCAGACTCTACGAGGTGTATCGAGCGGCCACGAAGGCGTTGCAGGCAGCTATCTGCAACGCCAGGTCTCGGTCCTGGAGAGAGCTCCTGGAGGGACTCAACGAGGATCCGTGGGGCGTCCGTACAGGATGGTGCTAGGAAAGCTCCGTCCTTGGACGCCCCCGGTGACGGAAACTCGATCCGGCCCTCTTGGGAAGAGTGATTAGCTCGCTCTTTCCGGAGGGTCGGTCAAGTCCCTCGGTCTACCCCAATCTTCGTGTCATTGGGTGACGAAATGGGGGTGACCGCACAGGAGCTGGACCGAGCCGTGAGCCGCTTGAGAGGCAGAAACACCGCGCCGGGACCCGACGGAATTCCCGGCCGGGTCTGGGTGTTGAGTCTGGCTACCCTCGGGAACAGGCTGAGGCAGCTGTTCACCAGCTGCCTCCGTAACTCCTCGTTCCCTAGGGCCTGGAAGGAGGCCCGACTGGTCCTCTTGAAGAAGGCAGACAGAGTCGCAGATTCTCCCTCTGCGTACCGTCCCATATGCCTGTTGGACGAGGCTGGCAAGTTATTCGAGAGAATTCTTGCCGCCCGTCTCAACGGGCATCTGTCGCGTGTCGGTCCCGATCTCGCCGAAAACCAGTTCGGTTTCCGACGGGAGCGTTCAACCATCGACGCGGTCCTGCGCGTCCGCTCCCTGTCGGAGCAGGCTGTGTCCCGGGGCGGAGTGGCGTTGGCGATAAGTCTTGACATCGTCAACGCCTTTAACTCCCTGCCCTGGGACGCGATTAGGGGGGGACTCGTACACCATGGTGTTCCCCCCTACCTGCAAGGCGTGATCGCGGACTACTTGCGCGACAGGTACATCTTGTACATGGACCGAGACGGTACGAGGATCCGGAGGGAGATCCAGTGTGGGGTTCCACAGGGGTCAGTTTTGGGCCCGTTACTGTGGAATCTCGCCTACGACTCTGTTCTGCGAGTCGAGCTCCCCGCTGGCGTTAATGTCGTCTGTTATGCTGACGACACGTTGGTGGTCGCCAGCGGGGACTCCTTCGAGAGGACCAAGGAGCTCGCCGAGCTTGGGGCGGAAATCGTCGTCGCCAAAGTCCACGAGTTGGGACTGGAGGTAGCGCCTCACAAGACCGAGGCGCTATGGTTCCACAAGCTGCCGCGCAGCAGGGAACCACCCGACTCGTGCGTCCGAGTAGGTGAGTCTGAAGTCAGAGTGGGGCGGTACATGAAGTACCTAGGCCTCACTCTGGACGATCGCTGGGGCTTCGAAGAGCATTTCGAGCGCCTGGTCCCCGGATCGAGAGGGTAGCGGGTGCTATGCACAGACTGCTGCCCAATCTCGGGGACCGAGGAGGAAGTCCGCCGCCTCTACGCTGGGGTCGTACGATCCGTAGCCTTGTACGGGGCGCCCATCTGGGCGAAGGCTGGCCATCCGACGCTGTAGGACGAAAATCTACAGCGTCCAGAGGAGGATGGCCATACGGGTCGTACGAGGATACCGCACGGTATCGTTTGAGGCGGCGACGATCCTGGCTCGCTTTCCACCTCTGGATATACTGGCGGACATGGACGCGAGGGTGTATCACCGGATTCGCGTCCTACGCCAGAGCGGTGGTGGCGAGCCAGAAGAGGCGCTCGAGGCGGTAAAACGGCAGGAACGACGTATCGCATTCGCGACGTGGCGCGCAAGGCTCCGCGAGGAGCAGTATGCGCGCAAACGCGTAGTCGGAGCATTCCTGCCGGTCTTCGAAGCCTGGATGCAGCGACGAGGAGGAAGACTCACCTACAGACTTACGCAGGTGATCACCGGGCACGGTTGCTTCGGTGATTACCTGTGTAGGATCGGTCGCGAGGCGACGGCGAATTGCTTCCACTGTGGCGGCAACGACCAAGACTCCGCATCGCACACGCTCGCCGCTTGCCCGGCGTGGGAAGCCGAGCGGCGGGTCTTGGTCGGTCACATCGGACGGAACCTGTCCCTGCCAGCAGTCGTGTCGGCGATGCTGCGCGGGGAATCGGCGTGGAGGGCCGTAGCCTCCTTCTGCGAGACCGTAATGGTCGAAGGAGGCTGCCGAGCGGGACAGAGAGAGGACCGATCCTGCTCGGAGACGGGGCCGACGCGGCGCTCGCGCGCCTCGTCACGGCCCTCCTATCGGTGATCCCCTACCGTAAACGGGGCCCTACGGGTCGCTGACGATCGGAGTGGGGGCTCCGACCGTCCAGTATGAAACGACCCGAGGAGGGACGACGGCACGACGTGGTACCGTGTCGTCGTGATAGTTCCGTGAGGGTTCTGGGGGTGCGATCTTCACGCACGCCCCCGGGACGGGCTATCCCAGCGAAGCGCAGGGGGGTTGCGGTTGCGTTCCTAACGGAGATCCCGCGACCCCTCGCGAGCGTTGGTGGCGACCACCGTGGGGTTTTAGTCGGTGCGAGTCCGACATAACCCGCCCTCGTCCCCGCGGGGGCGGGTATGCGTAGGCATTTCCCCACGCTAAAAAAAAAAAAAAAAAAAGGTTACAAAATCAGCACGAAAAACGAAGACATGAAAATTTTTACAAATGGAATAAAATTACGTAATTATGAAACTAAAAATAACTGATTACAACTAGACTAGAAATGGCCTAAATGCGGCGCAGGATGACTGTCTAACGATTACACTGAACAAATGCTACAACAAAAAACCAATTTGGAATGCTTAAGACTCTAATACACAAGATATAGGTGGTTAGGTTAGGTTAGTTTAGGTTACTAAATCAGCACGAAAAACGAAGACATGAAAATTTTTACAAATGGAATAAAATTACGTAATTATGAAACTAAAATAACTGATTACAACTAGACTAGAAATGGCCTAAATGCGGCGCAGGATGACTGTCTAACGATTACACTGAACAAATGCTACAACAAAAAACCAATTTGGAATGCTTAAGACTCTAATACACAAAGATATAGGTGGTTAGGGTTAGGTTAGGTTAGGTTAGGTTAGGTTCCCCCCCCGAAGGGTTCTCGCTTTGTCGTAGCGGGGGGGCTTAGTAACCGTGGCTTAGTCACCACGGTGAAGCTAAGAGGAACCCAAATGGCCGGCCTAAGGCGCTCTGAGGCCGGCCCGAGGTGGCCGCTCCGGGTGGGCTCTTTGTGAGCTAACCTCGGATGCGTGTCGGTGGACTGCTGGGGGCGGATGTGGCGGAGCGAGGCCGTCTTTCCCGCCCTCAGTAGCCGAGGCGGAGTCGCGGAGGGAGAGGAGTGTCGGTGTTTCGTTGCCGCTCTCCCTATCCTCCGCGACTCAAGCGGGGGTCGCACCGCGTGATGCGGCTGTGGTGGGGCCGCGGGGGAAGAGGAGTGTCGGTGTTTCGTTGCCGCTCTCCCTGTCCTCCGCGGCCGAACATCGGTCGGCGGTGGAGCCGCAGACCAGATCCACCGCAGGGGGCTGGGTTGGCTTAGTGCTTTCCTGGCCCCCATGGCCTCTGGGGGGCGGACTCGGGGGAGTCCGTTTCCCACCTACAGAGGAGGCCGAGATGGAAGGCGCGTCCGTGTTCCGGCGCGCCTTGCCTGAGAGGGTGGAGAGGGAGATGTCCTCCCCCGGAGAAGGGGCCGCCTGGTCGGCCGGCGCAGGCGGGGTCGCGGAGGTGTGCGATAGCGTTCCCGTGGCCCCGCCATACGCGACGAAGGTGGAACACCATGGGGTTTTAGTCGGTGCGAGTCCGACATAACCCATCCACTTACGAAATGGGTAATAAATAGGCATTTCCCCATGTAAAAAAAAAAAAAGGTTAGGTTAGGTTAGGATAGGTTAGGTTAGGATAGGTTAGGTTAGGTTAGGTTAGGTTAGGTTAAGGTTAGGTTAGGTTAGGTTAGGTTAGGTTAGGTTAGGTTAGGTTAGGTTAGGTTAGGTTAGGTTAGGTTCCCCCCCGAAGGGTTCTCGCTTTGTCGTAGCGGGGGGGCTTAGTAACCGTGGCTTGGTCACCCACGGTGAAGCTAAGAGGAACCCAAATGGCCGGCCTAAGGCGCTCTGAGGCCGGCCCGAGGTGGCCGCTCCGGGTGGGCTCTTTGTGAGCTAACCTCGGATGCGTGTCGGTGGACTGCTGGGGGCGGATGTGGCGGAGCGAGGCCGTCTTTCCCGCCCTCAGTAGCCGAGGCGGAGTCGCGGAGGGAGAGGAGTGTCGGTGTTTCGTTGCCGCTCTCCCTATCCTCCGCGACTCAAGCGAAGTCGCACCGCGTGATGCGGCTGTGGTGGGGCCGCGGGGGAAGAGGAGTGTCGGTGTTTCGTTGCCGCTCTCCCTGTCCTCCGCGGCCGAACATCGGTCGGCGGTGGAGCCGCAGACCAGATCCACCGCAGGGGGCTGGGTTGGCTTAGTGCTTTCCTGGCCCCCATGGCCTCTGGGGGGCGGACTCGGGGGAGTCCGTTTCCCACCTACAGAGGAGGCCGAGATGGAAGGCGCGTCCGTGTTCCGGCGCGCCTTGCCTGAAGTGGAGAGGAGATGTCCTCCCCGGAGAAGGGGCCGCCTGGTCGGCCGGCGCAGGCAGGGTCGCGGAGGTGTGCGATAGCGTTCCCGTGGCCCCGCCATACGCGACGAAGGTGGAACACCATGGGGTTTTAGTCGGTGCGAGTCCGACATACTCCGTTCTTTGCCCGCGAGGGCGGGCATGCAGGCATTTCCCCACGCTAAAAAAAAAAAAGGTTAGGTTAGGTTAGGGTTAGGTTAAGGTTACAAAATCAGCACGAAAAACGAAGACATGAAAATTTTACAAATGGAATAAAATTACGTAATTATGGAAACTAAAAATAACTGATTACAACTAGACTACAAATGGCCTAAATGCGGCTGGGATGACTGTCTAACGATTACACTGAACAAATGCTACAACAAAAACCAATTTGGAATGCTTAAAACTGTAATACACAAAGATATAGGTGGTTAGGTTAGGTTAGGTTAGGTTAGGTTAGGTTAGGTTACAAAATCAGCACGAAAAACGAAAACATGAAAATTTTACAAATGGAATAAAATTACGTAATTATGAAACTAAAAATAACTGATTACAACTAGACTAGAAATGGCCTAATTGCGGCGCAGGATGACTGTCTAACGATTACACTGAACAAATGCCACAACAAAAACCAATTTGGGCTGCTTATGAGTCTAATACACAAAGATATTGGTGGTTAGGGTTAGGTTAGGTTAGGTTACAAAATCAGCACGAAAAACAAAAACAAGAAAATTTTACAAATGGAATAAAATTACGTAATTATGAAACTAAAAATAACTGATTACAACTAGACTAGAAATGGCCTAATTGCGGCGCAGGATGACTGTCTAACGATTACACTGGAACAAATGCTACAACAAAAACCAATTTGGAATGCTTAAGACTCTAATACACAAAGATATAGGTGGTTAGGGTTAGGTTAGGTTAGGTTACAAAATCAGCACGAAAAACGAAAACATGAAAATTTTACAAAAGGAATAAAATTACGTAATTATGAAACTAAAAATAACTGATTACAACTAGACTAGAAATGGCCTAAATGCGGCGCAGGATGACTGTCTAACGATTACACTCGAACAAATGCTACAACAAAAACCAATTTGGAATGCTTAAGACTCTAATACACAAAGATATAGGTGGTTAGGGTTAGGTTAGGTTAGGTTACAAAATCAGCACGAAAAACGAAAACATGAAAATTTTACAAATGGAATAAAATTACGTAATTATGAAACTAAAAATAACTGATTACAACTAGACTAGAAATGGCCTAAATGCGGCGCAGGATGACTGTCTAACGATTACACTGGAACAAATGCCACAACAAAAACCAATTTGGAATGCTTAAGACTCTTATACACAAAGATATAGGTGTTTAGGTTAGGTTAGGATAGGTTAGGTTAGGTTAGGTTGGGTTACAAAATCAGCTGAAAAACGAAGACATGAAAATTTTTACAAATGGAATAAAATTACGTAATTATGAAACTAAAAATAACTGATTACAACTAGACTAGAAATGGCCTAAATGCGGCGCAGGATGACTGTCTAACGATTACACTGAACAAATGCTACAACAAAAAACCAATTTAGAATGCTTAAGACTCTAATACACAAAGATATAGGTGGTTAGGGTTAGGTTAGGTTAGGTTGCAAAATCAGCACGAAAAACGAAGACATGAAAATTTTTACAAATGGAATAAAATTACGTAATTATGAAACTAAAAATAACTGATTACAACTAGACTAGAAATATGGCCTAAATGCGGCGCAGGATGACTGTCTAACGATTACACTGAACAAATGCTACAACAAAAAACCAATTTGGAATGCGTAAGACTCTAATACACACAAAGATATAGGTGGTTAGGTTAGAGTTAGGTTAGGTTAGGGTTAGGATTAGGTTACAAAATCAGCACGAAAAACGAAGACATGAAAATTTTTACAAATGGAATAAAATTACGTAATTATGAAACTAAAAATAACTGATTACAACTAGACTAGAAATGGCCTAAATGCGGCGCAGGATGACTGTCTAACGATTACACTGAACAAATGCCACAACAAAAAACCAATTTGGAATGCTTAAGACTCTTATACACAAAGATATAGGTGGTTAGGTTAGGTTAAGGTTAGGTTAGGTTAGGTTAGGTTAGGTTAGGTTACAAAATCAACTTTGAAAAACGAAGACATGAAAATTTTTACAAATGGAATAAAATTACGTAATTATGAAACTAAAATAACTGATTACAACTAGACTACAAATGGCCTAAATGCGGCAGGATGACTGTCTAACGATTACATTGAACAAATGCTACAACAAAAACCAATTTGGAATGCTTAAGACTCTAATACACAAAGATATAGGTGGTTAGGTTAGGTAAGGTTAGGTTAGGTTAGGTTAGATAAGGTTAGGTTAGGTTACAAAATCCTTTGAAAAACGAAGACATGAAAATTTTTACAAATGGAATAAAGTACGTAATTATGAAACTAAAATAACTGATTACAACTAGACTAGAAATATGGCCTAAATGCGGTGCAGGATGACTGTCTAACGATTACACTGAACAGATGCTACAACAAAAACCAATTTGGAATGCCTAAGACTCTAATGCACAAAGATAAAGGTGGTTAGGGTTAGGTTAGGATAGGTTAGGTTAGGTTAGGGTTAGGTTACAAAATCCTTTGAAAAACGAAGACATGAAAATTTTTACAAATGGAATAAAATTACGTAATTATGGAAACTAAAATAACTGATTACAACTAGACTAGAAATGGCCTAAATGCGGCTGGGATGACTGTCTAACGATTACACTGAACCGATGCTACAACAAAAACCAATTTGGAATGCTTAAGACTCTAATACACAAAGATTTAGGTGGTTAGGGTTAGGTTAGTTTAGGTTACAAAATCAGCACGAAAAACGAAGACATGAAAATTTATACAAATTGAAATAAAATTACGTAATTATGAAACAAAAATAACTGATTACAACTAGACTAGAAATGGCCTAAATGCGGCGCAGGATGACTGTCTAACGATTACACTGAACAAATGCTACAACAAAAAACCAATTTGGAATGCTTAAGACTCTAATACACAAAGATTTAGGTGGTTAGGGTTAGGTTAGGTTAGGTTACAAAATCAGCACGAAAAACGAAGACATGAAAATTATTACAAATGGAATAAAATTACGTAATTATGAAACTAAAAATAACTAATTACAACTAGACTAGAAATGGCCTAAATGCGGCGCAGGATGACTGTCTAACGATTACACACTGAACAAATGCTACAACAAAAACCAATTTGAATGCTTAAGACTCCTAATACACAAAAGATAGGTGGTTAGGGTTAGGATAGGTTAGGTTAGGATTAGGTTAGGTTACAAAATCAGCACGAAAAGCAGAAGACATGAAAATTTTTACAAATGGAATAAAATTACGTAATTATGAAACTAAAATAACTGATTACAACTAGACTAGAAATGGCCTAAATGCGGCTGGGATGACTGTCTAACGATTACACTGAACCGATGCTACAACAAAAACCAATTTGGAATGCTTAAGACTCTAATACACAAGATATAGGTGGTTAGGGTTAGGTTAGGATAGGTTAGGTTACAAAATCCAGCACGAAAAACGAAGACATGAAAATTTTTACAAATGGAATAAAATTACGTAATTATGAAACTAAAATAACTGATTACAACTAGACTAGAAATGGCCTAAATGCGGCGCAGGATGACTGTCTAACGATTACACTGAACAAATGCTACAACAAAAACCAATTTGGAATGCCTAAGACTCTAATACACAAAAGATAAAGGTGGTTAGGTTAGGTTAGGATAGAGTTAGGTTAGGTTAAGGTTAGGTTACAAAATCAGCACGAAAAACGAAGACATGAAAATTTTTACAAATGGAATAAAATTACGTAATTATGGAAACTAAAATAACTGATTACAACTAGACTAGAAATGGCCTAAATGCGGCACCAGGATGACTGTCTAACGATTACACTGAACAAATGCTACAACAAAAACCAATTTGGAATGCTTAAGACTCCTAATACACAAAGATATAGGTGTTTAGGTTAGGTTAGGATAGGTTAGAGTTAGGTTAGGTTGGGTTACAAAATCAGCACGAAAAGCAAAGACATGAAAATTTTTACAAATGGAATAAAATTACGTAATTATGAAACTAAAAATAACTGATTACAACTAGACTAGAAATGAAAGCTAAATGCGGCGCAGGATGACTGCCTAACGATTACACTGAACAAATGCTACAACAAAAACAATTTGGAATGCTTAAGACTCTAATACACAAAGATATAGGTGGTTAGGGTTAGGTTAGGTTAGGTTAGGATAGGTTAGGGTTAGGTTAGGTTAGGTTAGGTTAGGTTACAAAATCAGCACGAAAAATGAAGACATGAAAATTTTTACAAATAGAATAAAATTACGTAATTATGAAACTAAAAATTACTGATTACAACTAGACTAGAAATGGCCTAATTGCGGCGCAGGATGACTGTCTAACGATTACACTGAACAAATGCTACAACAAAAATCCAATTTGGAATGCTTAAGACTCTAATACACAAAGATATAGGTGGTTAGGGTTAGGTTAGGTTAGGTTACAAAATCAGCACGAAAAACGAAGACATGAAAATTTTTACAAATGGAATAAATTAACGTAATTATGAAACTAAAAATAACTAGACTAGAAATGGCCTAAATGCGGCGCAGGATGACTGTCTAACGATTACACTGAACAAATGCTACAACAAAAAACCAATTTGGAATGCTTAAGACTCTAATACACAAAGATATAGGTGGTTAGGGTTAGGTTAGGTTAGGTTACAAAATCAGCACGAAAAGCAAAGACATGAAAATTTTTACAAATGGAATAAAATTACGTAATTATGAGCTAAAAATAACTGATTACAACTAGACTACAAATGGCCTAAATGCGGCGCAGGATGACTGTCTAACGATTACACTGAACAAATGCCACAACAAAAACCAATTTGGAATGCTTAAGACTCCTAATACACAAAGATATAGGTGTTTAGGGTTAGGTTAGGATAGGTTAGGTTAGAGTTAGGTTAGGTTACAAAATCAGCACGAAAAACGAAGACATGAAAATTTTTACAAATGGAATAAAATTGCGTAATTATGAAACTAAAATTACTGATTACAACTAGACTAGAAATGGCCTAATTGCGGCGCAGGATGACTGTCTAACGATTACACTGAACAAATGCTACAACAAAAACCAATTTGGAATGCTTAAGACTCTAATACACAAAGATATGGGTGGTTAGGTTAGGTTAGGTTAGGTTACAAAATCAGCACGAAAAGCAGAGACATGAAAATTTTTACAAATAGAATAAAATTACGTAATTATGAAACTAAAATTACTGATTACAACTAGACTAGAAATGAAAGCTAAATGCGGCGCAGGATGACTGTCTAACGATTACACTGAACAAATGCTACAACAAAAACCAATTTGGAATGCTTAAGACTCTAATACACAAAGATATATAGGTGGTTAGGTTAGGTTAGGATAGAGTTAGGTTAGGTTAGGTAAGGTTACAAAATCAGCACGAAAAACAAAGACATGAAAATTTTTACAAATGGAATAAAATTACGTAATTATGAAACTAAAATAACTGATTACAACTAGACTAGAAATGGCTAAATGCGGCGCAGGATGACTGCCTAACGATTACACTGAACAAATGCTACAACAAAAAACCAATTTGGAATGCTTAAGACTCTAATACACAAAGATATATAGGTGGTTAGGGTTAGAGTTAGGATAGGTTAGAGTTAGAGTTAGGTTAGGTTGGGTTACAAAATCAGGACGAAAAACGAAGACATGAAAATTTTTACAAATGGAATAAAATTACGTAATTATGAAACTAAAAATAACTGATTACAACTAGACTAGAAATGGCCTAAATTCGGCACAGGATGACTGTCTAACGATTACACTGAACAAATGCTACAACAAAAAACCAATTTGGAATGCTTAAGACTCTAATACACAAAGATATAGGTGTTTAGGGTTAGGTTAGGATAGGTTAGGTTAGGTTAGGTTAGGATACAAAATCAGCACGAAAAACGAAGACATGAAAATTTTTATAAATGGAATAAAATTACGTAATTATGAAACTAAAAATAACTGATTACAACTAGACTAGAAATGGCCTAAATGCGGCGCAGGATGACTGCCTAACGATTACACTGAACGAATGCTACAACAAAAAACCAATTTGGAATGCTTAAGACTCTAATACACACAAAGATATAGGTGGTTAGGTTAGGTTAGGTTAGGTTAGGTTACAAAATCAGCACGAAAAACGAAGACATGATAATTTTTACAAATGGAATAAAATTACGTAATTATGAAACTAAAATAACTGATTACAACTAGACTAGAAATATGGCCTAAATGCGGCGCAGGATGACTGTCTAACGATTACACTGAACAAATGCTACAACAAAAACCAATTTGGAATGCCTAAGACTCTAATACACAAGATATAGGTGGTTAGGTTAGGTTAGGATAGGATTAGGTTAGGTTAGAGTTAGGTTACAAAATCCCAGCACGAAAAACGAAGACATGAAAATTTTTACAAATGGAATAAAATTACGTAATTATGAAACTAAAATAACTGATTACAACTAGACTAGAAATGGCCTAAATGCGGCGCAGGATGACTGTCTAACGATTACACTGAACAAATGCTACAACAAAAACCAATTTGAATGCTTAAGACTCTAATACACAAAGATATAGGTGTTTAGGGTTAGGTTAGGATAGGTTAGAGTTAGAGTTAGGTTAGGTTACAAAATCAGCACGAAAAACGAAGACATGAGAATTTTACAAATGGAATAAAATTACGTAATTATGAAACTAAAATAACTGATTACAGCTAGACTAGAAATATGGCCTAAATGCGGGGCAGGATGACTGCCTAACGATTACACTGAACAAATGCTACAACAAAAACCAATTTGGATTGCTTAAGACTCTAATACACAAAGATATAGGTGGTTAGGGTTAGGTTAGAGTTAGGTTAGGTTAGGTTAGGTAAGGTTACAAAATCCAGCACGAAAAACGAAGACATGAAAATTTTTACAAATGGAATAAAATTACGTAATTATGAAACTAAAATTACTGATTACAACTAGACTAGAAATGGCCTAATTGCGGCGCAGGATGACTGTCTAACAGTTACACTGAACAAATGCTACAACAAAAACCAATTTGGAATGCTTAAGACTCCTAATACACAAAGATATAGGTGGTTAGGGTTAGGTTAGGTTAGGTTACACAAAATCAGCACGAAAAGAAACGAAGACATGAAAATTTTTACAAATGGAATAAATTAACGTAATTATGAAACTAAAATAACTAGACTAGAAATGGCCTAAATGCGGCGCAGGATGACTGTCTAACGATTACACTGGAACAAATGCTACAACAAAAACCAATTTGGAATGCCTAAGACTCTAATACACAAAGATATAGGTGGTTAGGGTTAGGTTAGGTTAGGTTACAAAATCAGCACGAAAAACGAAGACATGAAAATTTTTACAAATGAATAAAATTACGTAATTATGAAACTAAAATAACTGATTACAACTAGACTAGAAATGGCCTAAATGCGGCGCAGGATGACTGTCTAACGATTACACTGAACAAATGCTACAACAAAAACCAATTTGAATGCTTAAGACTCTAATACACAAAGATATAGGTGTTTAGGTTAGGTTAGGATAGGTTAGGTTAGGTTAGGTTCCCTCCCGAAGGGTTCTCAAGGAGTCGGAAGGGAAGCCAGAAAGTAACTGTGGCTTGGTCACCCACGGTGAAGCTAAGAAGGAACCCAAATGGCCGGCCTAAGGCGCTCTGAGGCCGGCCCGAGGTGCTCCCTTTCGGGTGGGCTCGTTATAAGCCAACCTCGGATGCGTGTCGGTGGACTGCTGGGGTGGAAATGGCGGAGCAGGCCGCCTTCCCGCCCTCAGTAGCCGAGGCGGAGTCGCGGAGGGAGAGGAGTGTCGGTGTTTCGTTGCCGCTCTCCTATCCTCCGCGACTCAAGCGGGGTCGCACCGCATGATGCGGCTGTGGTGGGGCCGCGGGGAAGAGGAGTGTCGGTGTTTCGTTGCCGCTCTCCCTGTCCTCCGCGGCCGAACATCGGTCGGCGGTGGAGCCGCAGACCAGATCCGCCGCAGGGGCTGGGTTGGCTTCGTGCTTTCCTGGCCCCATGGCCTCTGGGGGCGGACTCGGGGAGTCCGTTTCCCACCTACAGAGGCCGAGATGGAAGGCGCGTCCGTGTTCCGGCGCGCCTTGCAGGAAGAGGTGGAGAGGATGTCCTCCCCGAAGGAGGGGCCGGCTTGCCGGCCAGCGCAGGCAGGTCGCGGAGGTGTGCGAAAGCGTTCCCGTGGCCCCGCCATACGCGACGAAGGTGGAACACCATGGGGTTTTAGTCGGTGCGAGTCCGACATAACCCATCCTTGCCCCGCAGGTGGGTATGCGTAGGCATTTCCCCATGTAAAAAAAAAAAAAGGTTAGGTTAGGTTAGGTTACACAAAATCAGCACGAAAAACGAAGACATGAAAATTTTTACAAATGGAATAAAATTACGTAATTATGAAACTAAAATTACTGATTACAACTAGACTAGAAATGGCCTAAATGCGGCTGGGATGACTGTCTAACGATTACACTGAACAAATGCTACAACAAAAAACCAATTTGGAATGCTTAAGACTCTAATACACAAAGATATAGGTGGTTAGGGTTAGGTTAGGTTAGGTTAAAAAAATCAGCACGAAAAACGAAAACATGAAAATTTTTACAAATAGAATAAAATTACGTAATTATGAAACTAAAAATTACTGATTACAACTAGACTAGAAATGGCCTAATTGCGGCGCAGGATGACTGTCTAACGATTACACTGAACAAATGCTACAACAAAAAACCAATTTGGAATGCTTAAGACTCTAATACACAAAGATATAGGTGTTTAGGGTTAGGTTAGGATAGGTTAGGTTAGGTTAGGTAAGGTTACAAAATCAGCACGAAAAACAAAGACATGAAAATTTTTACAAAAGGAATAAAATTACGTAATTATGAAACTAAAAATAACTGATTACAACTAGACTAGAAATGGCCTAAATGCGGCGCAGGATGACTGCCTAACGATTACACTGAACAAATGCTACAACAAAAACCAATTTGGAATGCTTAAGACTCTAATACACAAGATATAGGTGGTTAGGTTAGGTTAGGATAGGTTAGGTTAGGTTAGGTTAGGTTACAAAAATCAGGACGAAAACGAAGACATGAAAATTTTTACAAATGGAATAAAGAGTACGTAATTATGAAACTAAAATAACTGATTACAACTAGACTAGAAATGGCCTAAATTCGGCACAGGATGACTGTCTAGCGATTACACTGAACAAATGCTACAACAAAAACAATTTGGAATGCTTAAGACTCTAATACACAAAGATATAGGTGTTTAGGTTAGGTTAGGATAGGTTAGGTTAGGTTAGGTTGGGTTACAAAATCAGCACGAAAAACGAAGACATGAAAATTTTTATAAATGGAATAAAATTACGTAATTATGAAACTAAAATAACTGATTACAACTAGACTGAAATGGCCTAAATGCAGTTGCAGGATGACTGTCTAACGATTACACTGAACGAATGCTACAACAAAAACCAATTTGGAATGCTTAAGACTCTAATACACAAGATATAGGTGGTTAGGGTTAGGTTAGGATAAGGTTAGGTTACAAAATCAGCACGAAAAACAGAAGACATGAAAATTTTTACAAATGGAATAAAATTACGTAATTATGAAACTAAAATAACTGATTACAACTAAGACTAGAAATGGCCTAATTGCGGCGCAGGATGACTGTCTAACGATTACACTGAACAGATGCTACAACAAAAAACCAATTTGGAATGCTTAAGACTCACAATACACAAAGATATAGGTGTTTAGGTTAGGTTAGGTTAGGATGAGTTAGGTTAGGTTGGGATTACAAAATCAGCACGAAAAACGAAGACATGAAAATTTTTATAAATGGAATAAAATTACGTAATTATGAAACTAAAATAACTGATTACAACTAGACTAGAAATGGCCTAAATGCGGGGCAGGATGACTGCCTAACGATTACACTGAACGAATGCTACAACAAAAAACCAATTTGGAATGCCTAAGACTCTAATGCACAAAGATAAAGGTGGTTAGGGTTAGGTTAGGATAGGTTAGGTTAGAGTTAGGTTAGAGTTAGGTTAGGTTACAAAATCAGCACGAAAAGCAGAAGACATGAAAATTTTTACAAATGGAATAAAATTGCGTAATTATGGAAACTAAAATAACTGATTACAACTAGACTAGAAATGGCCTAAATGCGGCAGGATGACTGCCTAACGATTACACTGAACGAATGCTACAACAAAAACCAATTTGGAATGCTTAAGACTCTAATACACAAGATATAGGTGGTTAGGGTTAGGTTAGGATAGGTTAGGTTACAAAATCAGCACGAAAAACGAAGACATGAAAATTTTTACAAATGGAATAAAATTGCGTAATTATGAAACTAAAATAACTGATTACAACTAGACTAGAAATGGCCTAAATGCAGCGCAGGATGACTGTCTAACGATTACACACTGAACAAATGCTACAACAAAAACCAATTTGGAATGCCTAAGACTCTAATACACAAAAGATAAAGGTGGTTAGGGTTAGGTTAGGATAGGTTAGGTTAGAGTTAGGTTAGGATAGAGTTAGGTTAGAGTTAGGATAGGTTAGGTTAGGTTAAGGTTACAAAATCCAGCACGAAAAACAGAAGACATGAAAATTTTTACAAATGGAATAAAATTACGTAATTATGAAACTAAAATAACTGATTACAACTAGACTAGAAATGGCCTAAATGCAGCTGGGATGACTGTCTAACATTACACTGAACGAATGCTACAACAAAAACCAATTTGGAATGCCTAAGACTCTAATACACACAAAGATATAGGTGGTTAGGAGTTAGAGTTAGGTTAGGTTAGGTTGAGTTACAAAATCAGCACGAAAAACGAAGACATGAAAATTTTTACAAATGGAATAAAGTACGTAATTATGAAACTAAAATAACTGATTACAACTAGACTAGAAATGGCCTAAATGCGGCGCAGGATGACTGTCAACGATTACACTGAACAAATGCTACAGCAAAAACCAATTTGGAATGCCTAAGACTCTAATACACAAAGATATAGGTGGTTAGGGTTAGGTTAGGATAGAGTTAGGTTAGGTTAGGTTGGGATAGGTTAGGTTACACAAAATCAGCACGAAAAACAGAGACATGAAAATTTTTACAAATGGAATAAAATTACGTAATTATGAAACTAAAATAACTGATTACAACTAAGACTAGAAATGGCTAAATGCGGCATAGGATGACTGTCTAACGATTACACTGAACAAATGCTACAACAAAAACCAATTTGGAATGCCTAAGACTCTAATACACAAAAGATAAAGGTGGTTAGGGTTAGGTTAGAGTTAGGTTAGGTTAGAGTTAGAGTTAGGTTAGGTTAGAGTTAGGTTAGGTTACACAAAATCAGCACGAAAAACGAAGACATGAAAATTTTTACAAATGGAATAAAGTACGTAATTATGAAACTAAAATAACTGATTATAACTAGACTAGAAATGGCCTAAATGCGGCTGGGATGACTGTCTAACGATTACACTGAACAAATGCTACAACAAAAACCAATTTGGAATGCTTAAGACTCTTATACACAAAGATATAGGTGGTTAGGGTTAGGATAGGTTAGGTTAGGTTAGGTTACAAAATCAGCACGAAAACGAAGACATGAAAATTTTACAAATGGAATAAAGTACGTAATTATGAAACTAAAAATAACTGATTATAACTAGACTAGAAATGGCCTAAATGCGGCGCAGGATGACTGTCTAACGATTACACTGAACAAATGCTACAACAAAAACCAATTTGGAATGCTTAAGACTCTTATACACAAGATATAGGTGGTTAGGGTTAGGATAGAGTTAGGTTAGGTTGGGTTAGGTTACAAAATCCTTTTGAAAACGAAGACATGAAAATTTTTACAAATGGAATAAAATTACGTAATTATGAAACTAAAAATAACTGATTACAACTAGACGAGAAATGGCCTAAATGCGGTGCAGGATGGCTGTCTAACGATTACACTGAACAAATGCTACAACAAAAACCAATTTAGATGCTTAAGACTCTTATACACACAAAGATATAGGTGGTTAGGTTAGGTTAGAGTTAGGTTAGAGTTAGGTTAGAGTTAGGTTAGGTTACAAAATCAGCACGAAAAACGAAGACATGAAAATTTTTACAAATGGAATAAAATTACGTAATTATGGAAACTAAAAATAACTGATTACAACTAGACTAGAAATGGCCTAAATGCAGCGCAGGATGACCGTCTAACGATTACACTGAACAAATGCTACAACAAAAACCAATTTGGGATGCTTAAGACTCTTATACACAAAGATATAGGTGGTTAGGGTTATGTTAGGATAGGTTAGGTTACACAAAATCAGCACGAAAAACGAAGACATGAAAATTTTTACAAATGAAATAAAATTACGTAATTATGAAACTAAAAATAACTGATTACAACTAGACTAGAAATGGCCTTAATGCGGCGCAGGATGACTGTCTAGCGATTACACTGAACAAATGCTACAACAAAAACCAATTTGGAATGCTTAAGACTCTAATACACACAAAGATATAGGTGGATTTAGGGTTAGGTTAGAGTTAGGTTACAAAATCAGCACGAAAAACAGAGACATGAAAATTTTACAAATGGAATAAAATTACGTAATTATGAAACTAAAAATAACTGATTACAACTAGACTAGAAATGGCTAAATGCGGCGCAGGATGACTGTCTAACGATTACACTGAACAAATGCTACAACAAAAACCAATTTGAATGCTTAAGACTCTAATGCACAAAGATAAAAGGTGGTTAGGTTAGGTTAGGTTGGGATTAGGTTAAGGTTAGGTTAGGTTACAAAATCAGCACGAAAAGCAAGACATGAAAATTTTTACAAATGGAATAAAATTACGTAATTATGAAACTAAAAATAACTGATTACAACTAGACTAGAAATGGCCTAAATGCGGCTGGGATGACTGTCTAACGATTACACTGAACAAATGCTACAACAAAAAACCAATTTGGAATGCTTAAGACTCTAATACACAAAGATATAGGTGGTTAGGGTTAGGTTAGGTTAGGTTACAAAATCAGCACGAAAAATGAAGACATGAAAATTTTTACAAATGGAATAAAATTACGTAATTATGAAACTAAAAATAACTGATTACAACTAGACTAGAAATGGCCTAAATGCGGCGCAGGATGACTGTCTAACGATTACACTGAACAAATGCTACAACAAAAAACAATTTCGAATGCTTAAGACTCTAATACACAAAGATATAGGTGGTTACGTTAAGTAAGGTTAGGTTACAAAATCCAGCACGAAAAACGAAGACATGAAAATTTTTACAAATGGAATAAAATTACGTAATTATGAAACTAAAATAACTGATTACAACTAGACTAGAAATGGCCTAAATGCGGCGCAGGATGACTATCTAACGATTACACTGAACAAAAAACCAATTTGGAATGCTTAAGACTCTAATACACAAAAGATAGGTGGTTAGGTTAGGTTAGGATAGGTTAGGTTAGGTTACAAAATCAGCACGAAAACGAAGACATGAAAATTTTTACAAATGGAATAAAATTACGTAATTATGAAACTAAAATAACTGATTACAACTAGACTAGAGAAATGGCCTAAATGCGGCGCAGGATGACTGTCTAACAGTTACACTGAACAAATGCTACAACAAAAACCAATTTAGATGCTTAAGACTCTAATACACAAAAGATAAAGGTGGTTAGGTTAGGTTAGGATAGGTTAGGTTAGGATTAGGTTAGGTTAGGTTACAAAATCAGCACGAAAAACAGAAGACATGAAAATTTTTACAAATGGAATAAAGTACGTAATTATGAAACTAAAATAACTGATTACAACTAGACTAGAAATGGCCTAAATGCGGCGCAGGATGACTGTCTAACGATTACACTGAACAAATGCTACAACAAAAACCAATTTGGAATGCTTAAGACTCTAATACACAAAGATAAAGGTGGTTAGGTTAGGTTAGGTTAGGTTAGGTTAGGTTAGGTTCCCCCCCGACCCCCCCGATGGGTTCCCGCTTTGTCGTAGCGGGGGGGCTTAGTAACCGTGGTGTGGAGTTAACCACGGTGAAGCTAAGAGGAACCCAAATGGCCGGCCTAAAGGCATGTGAGGCGAGCTTCACAAAACTCTAAGAGCCAGCCCGAGGCTTCGGGCGGGTGAGCTGGGCCCGCCCTGGATGCGTGTCGGTGGGCTGCGGGGTGCGGATGGACGGAGTGAGACCGCCTTACGCACCATCCGCAGCCGAGGCGGAGTCGCGGAGGAGTGTCGGTGTTTCGTTGCCGCTCTCCTATCCTCCGCGACTCAAGCGAAGTCGCACCGCTGATGCGGCCGTGGTGGGGCCGCGGGTTCAGTGGAGTGTGGTTGATCCTGCCGCTCTCCCTGTCCTCCGCGGCCGAACATTGGTTGGCGGCGGAGCCTATCCGCAGATCCGCCGCAGGGGCGGGGTTTCCTGGCCCCATGGCCTCTGAGAGCAGACTCGGGGAGTCCGTTTCCCAGCTACAGAGGCCGAGATGGAAGGCGCGTCCGTGTTCCGGCGCTCCTGCCTGGAGGGGTGGAGGGGGATGTCACTCCCGGAGGGAGAACCGGCTTGTCGGCCAGCGCAGGCAGGGTCGCGGAGGTGTGCGAAAGCGTTCCCGTAACCCGCCATACGCGACGAAGGTGGAACACCATGGGGTTTTAGTCGGTGCAAGTCCGACATAACCTCTTGCCCCACTGCAGTGGGTATGCGTAGGCATTTCCCAGGTAAAAAGGTTCCCCGAAGGGTTCTCGCTTTGTCGTAGCGGGGGCTTAGTAACCGTGGCTTGGTCACCACGGTGAAGCTAAGAGGAACCCAAATGGCCGGCCTAAGGCGCTCTGAGGCCGGCAGGTGGCACCGCTCGGGTGGGCTCTTTATGAGAGCCAACCTCGGATGCGTGTCGGTGGACTGCTGGGGGCGGATGTGGCGGAGCGAGGCCGTCTTTCCCGCCCTCAGTAGCCGAGGCGGAGTCGCGGAGGAGAGGAGTGTCGGTGTTTCGTTGCCGCTCTCCTATCCTCCGCGACTCAAGCGAAGTCGCACCGCATGATGCGGCTGTGGTGGGGCCGCGGGGAAGAGGAGTGTCGGTGTTTCGTTGCCGCTCTCCTGTCCTCCGCGGCCGAACATCGGTCGGCAGTGGAGCCGCAGACCAGATCCACTGCAGGGGGCTGGGTTGGCTTAGTGCTTTCCTGGCCCCATGGCCTCTGGGAGGCGGACTCGGGGAGTCCGTTTCCCACCTGAAGGAGGCCGAGATGGAAGGCGCGTCCGTGTTCCGGCGCCCCTTGCCTGAGAGGGTGGAGAGGATGTCCTCCCCGGAGAAGAGGCCGGTTTGCCGGCCAGCGCAGCAGGGTCGCGGAGGTGTGCGAAAGCGTTCCCGTGGCTCCGCCATACGCGACGAAGGTGGAACACCATGGGGATTTAGTCGGTGCGAGTCTGACATAACCCATCCTTGCCCCGCAGGTAATAAATGAGCATTTCCCATGTAAAAAAAAAAAAAGGTTAGGTAAGGTTAGGTTGGGTTACAAAATCAGCACGAAAAACGAAGACATGAAAATTTTTACAAATGGAATAAAATTACGTAATTATGAAACTAAAATAACTGATTACAACTAGACTAGAAATGGCCTAAATGCGGTGCAGGATGGCTGTCTAACGATTACACTGAACAAATGCTACATCAAAAACCAATTTGGAATGCTTAAGACTCTAATACACAAGATATAGGTGGTTAGGTGAGGTTAGGTTAGGTTACAGCAGAGGGTTCTCGCTTTGTCGTAGCGGGGGCTTAGTAACCGTGGCTTGGTCACCCACGGTGAAACTAAGAGGAACCCAAATGGCCGGCCTAAGGCGCTCTGTGGCCGGCCCGAGGCTCCGGGTGGGCTCGTAACGAGCTCGCCTCGGAAGCGTGTCGGTGGACTGCTGGGGGCGGAAGTGGCGGAGCGAGGCCACTTCCGCCCTCAGTAGCCGAGGCGGAGTCGCGGAGGAGAGGAGTGTCGGTACTGCGTTGCCGCTCTCCTATCCTCCGCGACTCAAGCACCGAAGTCGCACCGCATGATGCGGCTGTGGTGGGGCCGCGGGGAAGAGGAGTGTCGGTGTTTCGTTGCCGCTCTCCTGTCCTCCGCGGCCGAACATCAGTCGGCAGGCGGGCCGCAGACCAGATCCGCCGCAGGGGCTGGGTTGGCAGTGCTTTCCTGGCCCCATGGCCTCTGGGAGGCGGACTCGGGGAGTCCGTTTCCCACCTGCAGAGGCCGAGATGGAAGGCGCGTCCGTGTTCCGGCGCGCCGCGCAGGGTGGAGAGGGGATGTCCTCCCCGAAGGAGGGGCCGGCTTGCCGACAGCGCAGGCAGGTCGCGGAGGTGTGCGAAAGCGTTCCCGTGGCCCGCCATACGCGACGAAGGTGGAACACCATGGGGTTTTAGTCGGTGCGAGTCTGACACCAACCCATCCTTGCCCCGCAAGTGTGGTATGCGTAGGCATTTCCCCATGTAAAAAAAAAAAAAGGTTAGGTTACAAAATCAGCACGAAAACGAAGACCTTGAAAATTTTTACAAATGGAATAAAATTACGTAATTATGAAACTAAAATAACTGATTACAACTAGACTAGAAATGGCTAAATGCGGCGCAGGATGACCGTCTAACGATTACACTGAACAAATGCTACAACAAAAACCAATTTGGAATGCCTAAGACTCTAATACACAAAGATATAGGTGGTTAGGGTTATGTTAGGATAGGTTAGGTTAGGTTAGGTTGGGTTACAAAATCAGCACGAAAACGAAGACATGAAAATTTTTACAAATGGAATAAAATTACGTAATTATGAAACTAAAATAACTGATTACAACTAGACTGAAATGGCCTAAATGCGGCGCAGGATGACTGTCTAACGATTACACTGAACAAATGCTACAACAAAAACCAATTTGGATTGCTTAAGACTCTAATACACAAAGATATAGGTGGTTAGGTTAAGGTTAGGATAGGTTAGGTTAGGTTGGGTTAGGTTACAAAATCAGCACGAAAACGAAGACATGAAAATTTTTACAAATGGAATAAAATTACGTAATTATGAAACTAAAATAACTGATTACAACTAGACTGAAATGGCCTAAATGCGGCAGGATGACTGTCTAACGATTACACTGAACAAATGCTACAACAAAAACCAATTTGGAATGCCTAAGACTCTAATACACAAAGATAAAGGTGGTTAGGTTAGGTTAGGATAGGTTAGGTTAGGTTAGGTTAGGTTACAAAATCAGCACGAAAACGAAGACATGAAAATTTTTACAAATGGAATAAAATTACGTAATTATGAAACTAAAATAACTGATTACAACTAGACGAGAAATGGCCTAAATGCGGTGCAGGATGACTGTCTAACGATTACACTGAACAAATGCTACAACAAAAACCAATTTGGAATGCTTAAGACTCTTATACACAAAGATATAGGTGGTTAGGTTAGGTTAGGTTAGGTTACAAAATCACCCCCGAAGGGTTCTCGCTTTGTCGTAGCGGGGGCTTAGTAACCGTGGCTTGGTCACCCACGGTGAAGCTAAGAAGGAACCCAAATGGCCGGCCTAAGGCGCTCTAGCTTCGGCCCGGGTGGCACCGCTCGGGAGGCTCATAATGAGCTCACCTCGGGAAGCGTGTCGGTGGAACTGCTGGGGTGAAGTGGCCCGGGCAGGGCCGCCTTCCCGCCCTCAGTAGCCGAGGCGGAGTCGCGGAGAGAGGAGTGTCGGTGTTTCGTTGCCGCTCTCCCTATCCTCCGCGACTCAAGCGGGGTCGCACCGCATGATGCGGCTGTGGTGGGGCCGCGGGGAAGAGGAGTGTCGGTGTTTCGTTGCCGCTCTCCCTGTCCTCCGCGGCCGAACATCGATCGGCAGTGGAGCCTGAACCAGATCCGCCGCAGAGGGGCTGGGGACAGCTTAGTGCTTTCCTGGCCCCATGGCCTCTGGGAGGCGGACTCCGGGAGTCCCGTTTCCCACTGCTACTGAGAGGCCCCGAGATGGAAGGCATCGCGGCGCCTTGCAGAAAGTGGAGAGGGGGATGTCACTCCCCGAAGGAGAACCGGCAGCGCAAGCGGGGTCGCGGAGGTGTGCGAAAGCGTTCCCGTGGCCCCGCCATACGCGACGAAGGTGGAACACCATGGGGTTTTAGTCGGTGCGAGTCCGGCACGGCCTGCCCTTGCCCCCGCAGTGTGGGTATGCGTAGGCATTTCCCCATGTAAAAAAGGTTACAAAATCAGCACGAAAAACGAAGACATGAAAATTTTTACAAATGGAATAAAATTGCGTAATTATGGAAACTAAAATAACTGATTACAACTAGACTAGAAATGGCCTAAATGCGGCGCAGGATGACTGTCTAACGATTACACTGAACAAATGCTACAACAAAAACCAATTTGGAATGCTTAAGACTCTTATACACAAAGATATAGGTGGTTAGGGTTATGTTAGGATAGGTTAGGTTAGGTTAGGTTGCCCCCGAAGGGTTCCCTTTGTCGGGTGGGGGGCTTAATGGCTGCGTGGTGTGGAGTTAACCACGGTGAAGCTAAGAAGCTAGAGAGGAACCCAAATGGCCGGCCTAAGGCGCTCTAAGGCGGCTGAGGAGGCCGCTCCGGGCGGGCCAGGCCTGAGCCCACCCTGGATGCGTGTCGGTGGGCTGCGGGGTGCGGATGGACGGAGTGGAGCCGTCTTACACGCACCATCCACACCAGCCGAGGCAGAGTCCCGGGGGAATGGGGTGGCAGTGCAGGGACTGTTAGCAGCGGTACCGCGCATCGTCGCCCACCCTCCCGCATCCCGAGACCCGGTCCGCCCGGAGGAGGATAGTGTATCTCTCCCAATCCTCCGCGACTCAAGCGGGAGTCGCACCGCTGATGCGGCCGTGGTGGGGCCGCGGGGTTGGTGGGTGTCGGTTGATCCTGCCGCTCCTGTCCTCCGCGGCCGAACATTGGTTGGCGGAGCCCCTAACACCAGATCACTTAGGGGCTGGGACTTTCCTGGCTCCCATGGCCTCTGGGGGAGACGGACTCGGGGAGTCCCGCTTCCCACCACAGAGGAGGCCGAGTTGGAGGGCGCGTCGGTTCCGGCGCGCCCTGCCTGGAAAGTGGAGAGAGGGATGTCTTCCCCTCGGAGGAGGGAGCCGGCTGGCCCGGCCAGCGCAGGCGCGAGGTCGCGGAGGTGTGCAGCGTTCCCAGCCAACCCCGCCCGCGACGAAGGTTGCAGAACACCATGGGGTTTTTAGTCGGTGCGGAGGTCCGGTACCAACCCGCCCTTGCCCCACAGAGCTGGGTATCACGTAGGCATTTCCCCATGAGTTAGGTTGCTCAGCTCTCCCGACGGTGCTACCCGCCGCCAACGCAGTGGCGGCCCTCCGCGGCGATGGTCCTCAAGCGGCTCGACATGGAGGTATGCTCGAAGCCGCAGCCATCGTGCGGCCTGGACAGGGACCCAGCCCAAGGGGTCTTGCCCGATCCGAAAGTGAAGCGACCTGGTTCAGGCGTGTCCAATCTGCGACGTGTCGATGCCTCGGACCGGGTCCCCAAGCTCCAGGCGGTGTACTGGTGGTCGGGAAGCCGCCGCGCACAGTGCGCAGGAGGGACTGTTTGCGGGCCCGACGCTGATACAAGCCACAGAAGGCAAGCCACTGCCGATGAAAAGGCGAGCGTACAGGCTGTATAGAGGCGCCACAAAGCGCTCGCTCGCAATCCCGAGGATGCTAGGTGCTCGGTCCTGGAGCCAGACTCCTCGAGGGGGCTGAACAGGGACCCATGGGGGCGGCCGTACAAAATCGTACTGCGGCAAGCTCCGACCATGGGTCCTCCGTTGACGAAACGCCCCCGGACCCTACTTTCGTTGGAAGAGTTGTGGACACTCTCTTCCCTAGGGTCAGAACGTACACCCTCAACATTACCGATCAGACGAGGTCGCGTGGTCTGATGAGTTGGGGAGTGACCAACGAGGAGTTGGACCGAGCCGTGAGAGCGCCTCGGAGAATACGGCCCCAGGCTGACGGGATTCCTGGTCGGGCCTGGGTGATCGCTTCGCCGCCGAGCTGGGGAAGACTGAGACAGCTGTTCCAGCAGCTGCCCTGAATGTCGGTGTCTTCCCTCTGCCTGGAAAGAAGGCAAGGATGGTGCTCTTGAGGAAAGATGGCAGGATCGCTGAATCTCCCTCCGCGTACCGACCCACGTTTGTTTGCTGGATGAGGCGGGCAAATTGTTCGAAAGGATAATTGCCGCCCGCCTCAGCTGCCTACCGTCAAGTGGGCCCCGACCTGTCGGACAACCAATTCGGCTTTCGGCAGGCGCGATCGACTGCGGACGCGATCCTTCGCGTCGAGCAATCGCAACAGGCGGTGCCCGGGCGGTGTGGCATTGGCGGTCAATCTTGACGCCAGTCAATGCCTTTAATTCGCTGCCCTGGGTAACCATTAAGGGGCTCTGGCATACCATCGCGTGCCTCCTACCTGCTGCATCGCTGAAGACGTACTTGCGACAGTGCATCGATACGATAGATGGGACGCGTCTGCTGTCCACCTGAGGGAGGTGAACTGTGGGGTTCCACAAGTCCGTGTTGGGTCCTGGTGTGGAACCTCGCGTACACGACGCAGTCCCTGCGGGTTGATCTCCCCGTCGGTGTTAGTGTCGTCTGCTATGCAGATGACACTCTATTACTGACCGACGGGACAGCAACACCATCGGCTTGCTGAGCTTGGGGTGGCATGCGTCGTGGATAAAATCCACGAGCTGGATGCTCCGGATAGCGCCTCGCCAAGACCGAGGCGCTTTGGTTCCACAAACTCCCAGAGGAGGAACCACCCAACTTATCAGTTCGCGTTGGTGACGTGCAAGTCCAGGTGGGACCGGTGATGAAATATCTCGGTCTCATCCTGGACGGTCGCTGGGAGCTTCGAGCACTTCGACCGCCTGGTCCCCAAGATCCAGCGAGAGGGTAGTGGGTGCCATGCACCGGCTGCTACCAATCTCCGGGGGCTAGGGGAAGAGTCCGCCGCCTCTACGCGGGCGTCGTGCGATCATTGGCCCTCTATGGGGCGCCCGTATAGTCATCGATAGGTAAAAGCCGCTGCAGAGCTAAGCTCAATAGCCTGCAGCGAAGATAACCATCAGGATCGCACGAGGATATCGTACGATATCTTTCGAGGCGGCCACTGTCTAGCTCGGTTTCCGCCGTTGGACATCTTGTGGCGGAGATGGATGCGCGGGTGTATGCCGCCTTCGTCTTCCCAGGAGGAAGCTGACCCCTGGATGCGGGCGAGGTGCGGCAGGAGCGTAGACAGGGCGCTACGGGGTGTGGCGCGAGGCTCCATGAGCCTCGTTTCTCGCGCCAGCGCACGGTCAGCGCTGCTTGCCGGCTTCGAAGCCTGGCTGCGAGCGGGGAAGGCGCACGTCACCTACCGACTGACGCAGGTACTCACGGGCACGGGGTGGCACCGGTGAGAGTACCTGAGCAGAATTGGACACCGAATCGACAACGCAATGCCACCACTGTGGTGGGGACCGGGATTCCGCACAGCACACGCTCGCCGAGTGCCCTGCGTGGGAGTCGGCGGCGAGATCCTGGTCAGAGGATCCCGGGCAGATCTCTCCGCCAGTCGCGGCCTTGGCTGCGCTGGATAAAAGGCGCATGGAAGGCGCTGGTCTCGCTTCCTGTGAAGCCGTCATGGTACAGAAGGAGACCGCCGGTAGCGATCGGAGAGGGCCGATCCCGCTCGGAGACAGCGACTGCCGGGGCGGTGGCAACATTACGCTCGGCCATCCATGCCTAGTCAGGCATAAGAATAGGGCTAAATTGCCCCTGCCTGTCGTACAAGGCGACTAAAAGGGACTTCGGGTTCGCGGGTGATCGGGGTGGGGGCTCGACCACCCGAAGCGGACCCGGGAAGGACGGCTTTATCGGGAGTGGTCTCGAGTTGCCGTAACGCCGCGAGGTGCTGAGGGGAAGTGTTTCCTCCCCAGGGACGTGCTCAGGCACCGTGCAGAGGGCACCGGTGCGTTCCTATGGAGATCAGGGCCTCTAAATGTACTGAGGATGGCCACCGGGGTTTTAGTGGTTAGAAATACCACATAACCCTGTATCTCTCCCCAGGAGCAGGGTATCTTTCAATTTCCCCAGTGGCAAAAGGATAGAGTTAGGTTAGGTTAGGTTAGGTTACAAAATCAGCAGGGTGCGTCAGAAAACCTCCTCGAGTGCCTGGTCGTTGAATTTCCGCTGGTACTGTGTATGCGGGGAAGGCAACGCGCCAGGACAATGCAGGCACTGGTGATGATACGTTGTTGCCAGTGGCGAATGTTCTGACAGGGGGGATAGCTGCTCTGCGTGTCCCTCTGATAAGCGGAGGGCACAGCGGAGTGGCTGGGGGGTTGCATTTCCTCTTGATTTTTGTGTCGGGAGGAAGGGCAACCGGGCTAATGGTGCACGTGCGGGCTGGTGACGGCTCTCGTTCTCAGTGCCCAATGCGAGGATTATTCTCCTTGATCAAAGTATCCGGGGAAAGGCAGCAAAAGAAATGAAAGGTGCATTGGAACTGGTGGCGATACGTCGTTGGCAGTGCCTCATGCTCACAGTGTGAGGACGGGCTCGGTGTGCGCTTTTACTGCCACCGGGCGCTCAACGTCGAAGCGTTGTGGGAGGTTGCATTTCTCCTTGATTTCTGTATCCGGGGAAAGGCAACAAATGATGGTGGGTATTAGGAACTGAGTGACGTATATCGTTCCAGTGCCTAGCTCCTCGCGAAGTGGTGGGACGGGTCGGTGTGCACTCACGCTGCCGCCGAGGCATTCAACCGTCAAAAACTGGGGAGTTAAGTAAATCTCCCCAGCGCGCCGTAACCCGCTGTACTTTCGTCAAAGACCCCGGTGTTGACGATAATGAGATACGTCGAAGTGCAGTGGAATGGGAGGCGCCGCTGTGTGCGAGGGAAGTAAATCTCTATAAAAAATAGATTAGCGAAGTCTTAAAACCTGTGGGTACCAGGCGACCCCCACAGTATGTAATGTATCACCGGAATAGGCGTCGCGGACCGTGGCACTTCGTCCTGTAATCATTAGAATCAAAATGGAAAAAATTTAGAAAACTATACCAAAGGCTTGACGGAAATGGACGCTGATGACGACACGAGTGACTCTATGCTCGGCGGGTCACTCGATCGGAAGGAGAAGTGTAGCAGGGAAAACGATCAGCCTAAGGACGCAGGGTGTTGGTCGGCAATGGGCCGAGACGGGAAGAATAGCCAGGGCAGGATGTCATCTGCCAAACGAGGCCGGGTGACATCCGACGACAGGGCAATATGTCGGCCTTGCAGGCCAAAATGGCGTTGGTAGCCGCGAAGGAGGCGGAATTGGTGGAGGCGGAGGCGGAAATCGCTGCGTCGTCTGTCAGCTTCCGTGCCGGCGGATAACAACCCTGTCGGAGTCGTCGTCGAACGATGGCGACTTCGAGCCAGCATCGGAGCTACAAAAGAAGGATTGAGGACAGCGTCGGCGTCATCACCATGGTGGCCACAAGATTAAGAACCTGAAGGGCATCTGGGTGAAAACGCTGAAGGCTGCGGAGACCGTTAGTGAGGCCACTAGACTCTGCAGCGCCGCTGTACCTCAGAGAACGACAAAAGCTGCAGGCGGACGGCACTCGCCTCCAAGGCGGTGTCTGAAATGAAAAAGGTGGCATACGCACGAGGTAAGATGGACCACCCAAGCCAACGCCATATAGAGGGCAGACGGGAGGAGCTCGTGCGCTCGATCATTGATCGGAAGCCAGGGTCAATGATCAACGCTGGGATTCGCGGCGCTGGAAGAAGATCGTCTCCCTACCTGAGAAACGCCTTCGCCCTCCACTAGCGACGGACAGGAGATCCGGAAACGGTGCCCGGACCCTCGTCACGCGCCACCTCCCAGACTACCCGGTTGTGGCGAAACCACCTGTCAAGGCGGCTGAGTGCTTCAGACCGAAACATGCGCCGAAAGTGTCCGGCTGGCTTTCCCTAAGGGTAAGAAGCGGGCACTAAGCAGGGCAAGAAGGCAGGAAGAAGACCCGACCTTACCACTTGCACACGAGTCTACGGATCAACCCTGGACGACCGTTGGTTGAAGGGGCTCAAAACAAGGGAGGAAGATTAAGCAAATTGTTGGCAAACCGAGGCGGTCAAAATTGCAACTCCGCGATCCTCTGCTGTGGTCGTGACACGGGCCGGGGCAGCGGCTGCGGAAGCGTCACATCATAGACCCGTAATTACCGAGGCGAAGGCAAAGTAACGGCGCCGCCGGTATTACGAAATGCGCTTCACATGCTGCGCCTGCAGGGGCTCGGATGTTTGAAATCCTGGCGCAGACGGTGGAACAAAGGCGGACGCCCTAAACCAAAAATTGACGAGGTGCTATAACAGCGGGAAGAGGTCCGAGTATCCAGACCGGCGGCGAAGACTGCAGAAGTCAAGGTGTCCGGTCTGGACGACTCTCACAGCAGAAGGACGTAATTGCGGCGGCTGGCGCGAAGGCTGGCGGCTGTCCCAAAAGATGCTATAAAGTGCAGCGAGGTCATACTGATGATATCCCGCTGGCCTTGGATGGCCTGGGTCGGTGCCCGTGGCTGCCGCCAAAAGGTGGCTGCCAGCGGGTGGCACTGTTATCGGTCTCATGGGTGGCAGCCGAGGTGAAACTCGTGGAGCCCTCACCTCTGAGGTGTTTCCGCTGTTTTGAGGCGGGACACGTGAGGGCTCAGTGCGACGCACCGGTCGACCGGGGAGGCTGTGCTGCCGCTGTGGTCAACCTGGCCACAAAGGCGGCACAATGTTCCACTTACCCGCGTTGTGCCGTGTGCGTCGCCGCTAAAACCGGTGGACCACAGGATGGGGAAGGCCTGCAACGCGCCTTCAAGGCCGCAAAAGCCGGTCCGCCCGTTGCCACCTCGGCAACCGACCGGCCAGCCGATGCGGAGGAGGAAGTGTCCGGGAACCCCGGGACCCTCCACAGCCGCCGCAGGGGAAAGGTGAGAGCGTAAGCGTACTCGATTTCCCCCCTTACGACTCGAGCGATGGACACAGGGAGTCTGTCATCAACATAGTCAGCGGTGAGAGTGCGCCCGGTGTTCCCGCGCGCTCAAAACAGGGCAAAGTCTGCCGGGGCCACACAACTGGCCGCCACCCGCTGTGCACGCCGGAACAATGCTCACAAGCGTACCCGCATGCACGAAAGTACTTGCCAGGTGGAGCGAAGAAAACCAGTAAGGGTTTAGTCGGTGGAGTCCGACATAACCCGCCCTCGTCCCGCGGGGCTGGTATGCGTAGGCATTTCGAAAAAAGGTTAAAATCAGCACGAAAAACGAGGGCAAGAAAATTTTTACAAATGGAATAAGAATGCGTAATTAGCAAGAGCACAAAATATTTATTAACAACAAGACTAGAAATGGCAAGCTAAATGCGGCGCGGGATGACTGTCCAGATTACACTGGTGATATGCTACAACAAAACAATTTGGAATGCTTAAGACTCTAATACACAAAGATATAGGTGGTTAGGATTTGTTTGGGATAAGGTTAAGGTTAGGTTAGGTTACAAAAGTCAGCACGAAAAACGAGACATGAAAATTTTTACAAATAGAATAAAATTACGTAATTATGAAACTAAAAATAACTTATTAGAACTATACTAGAAATGGCATAAATGCGGCGCAGGATGACTGTCTAACGATTACACTGAACAAATGCTTTACAACAAAAAGGCAATTTGGAATGCCTAAGACTCTGGCATGCACAAAGATATGAGTGGTTTAGGGTTAGGTTAGGTTACAAAATCAGCACGAAAAACGAAGACATGAAAATTTTTACAGTGAGATATAAAATTGCGTAATTATGAAACTAAAATGGCCTTTGATTACAACTAGACTAGAAATGGCTAAATGCGGCGCAGGATGACTGTCTAACGATTACACCTGAACAAATGCTACAACAAAACCAATTTGGAATGCTTAAGACTCTAATACACAAAGATATAGGTGGTTAGAAGTTGGAAGTTGAGTTAGGTTAGGTTAGGTAGAGGCGCTTGCAGGAGCGCTCATTAGAATAGATTAGCGGCCTTCGAGGGGCAGAGTCTTTCGGAGAGAACAACCCGGCCTCCCTTAGGAGTGAGGCCGAAACCTTCCGCGAGTGTAGTGCAATCGCTGCCACTAAATCCGCAGCCGGTGCAGGAGGCACCGTCGCACTCGCGGAAGTCGACGAAGAAGGGGAAAGCCTCCCACCCTCCAGTGGCCGAGTTGCCTCCAGTGGCGACTCCGACGACGCGGCCACAATTGGTGACAGAAGTGCCCGCAAGCACGTCATGGGCACAGGTAGCCAAAAGGCCACAAAAAAGCCCAAGGCCCAGCAGCCAGCGGCATGTTCCCGCAAGGGCAAAGCTAAGGGGCTAAGGCCCAAACGCATCCCGTCCTCGGCTGCCGTGACGGTTACGTTGCCGACTGGCTCCTCCATTAATTATGCGAAGTAATGGAGGTGGCCAAGTCGAATCGAAACTGGCGGATATCGGCATCGAGACTGTTCGCCAAAACGAGCTGTGACTGGTGGTCTTCTGTTGGAGATCCAGCGGTCCGAGTGCAATTCGAGACGGACGGTCTGCGCGGCAAAAGCGTGAGGTCCTTTCCGAGATGGATGTCCGAATTAGCCGCCCGGTTAAGTCGGACGACGTCACGTGAAGGACCTCGACGATATAAATCCTTGAGCGAAGTCGCAGCGGCGTGAAACAAGGCTGGAGGGTGTTCGGTGGACGACGTTAAGGTCAGGAGAAGGTCCACCGAACACCCATCCAGAACTGAGCACGTGCTGGTGCGGTGCCCGCGGCAGCGTACTGCACAAACTGGTGACCGCCGGACGCGTATGCGTGGGCTGGGGATCTGCTCGGGTAGAGCTGTTGGAACCCAGGCCCATGCGCTCCTTTCCGGTGCCTGGAAAAGGACACGTGGGCAGTAGGTGTCCTAACCAGGTGAACCGGAGCACGCGCTGCTGTGCGGGCAGGCTGAGAGTGCAGAGCAACTGCACTCAAATGTCCACGTATGCTCGGACCTGGGCTGCCCTCAAACCATCATCGTGGTACGAAGGGACAAGGGAGAATGCTCCTGCCTCCTGAAATAAACGTTGGCACCAGCCGCAACCAGGCACTAATGGGCATGGAGTAACCGGGTTGTTCACGCACCCCTCAAGTCCTCCGGTAACTAAACCGCCCGCGCCGTATTGCTCAGCATTTGTTGCGAATACATTGGGAGTGAAGGTTGCTCTGGCAGTAGTGGCGGAGCCCTATGCCGTGCCGGACCACCCTCGCTGGTTCGGTGATGAGCTGGGTTCCGTGGCGATCTACTGGGGTGGAGAGGGTGTCCCCGCCTGAAATTCCTATTCATAAGGAAGAGTCAGGGCTTCGTTGCAGTGCAATGGGGCACCCTGGCCATAGTTAGCTGCTACGTCTCTCCCGCGAGGTCACTCGCCGAATACGAGCTGTACCTGGACGAGGTGGCACTCTGCGTTCGCAGGTGCCTGTCCTTCGATTATCCTGGGAGAGACTTCAACGCCCACTCCGGGAGAGTAGAGTCCAACGACAGTCCGGAAGACATTGATGGAATGGGCGGCTGGATTGGACCGATTAGCCGTCAGGGTCCATGCTTTGTGCGATGCGGTGGCGAAGTCGGTCGTGGATCTTACATGGGCGACTCCCGCTTCGTCATGTTATTTATTATCGGGCTGGCGAGTTTGCAGAGGTGGTCACGTTATCCGACCACCGCCATATTTTATTCGATCTTGCAATCCGCCGCCCCGACGCTTGACACCAGCCGCCGAGAAGGCAGTCACACGCGACGTTGGTGTCTCAAGCGGCTAGACCGAGAGATTTGCTCGGGGCCGCCGCCAACGTCATGATATGGCCAGAAAGCGCCGAAGAGGTTCCGTCCGATCCGGAAGTGGAAGCGAACTGGTTCCGGGACACGATGACGCGTATTTGTGACGCGTCGATGCGGACCGGTCGCCCCAAGCGCGGGGCGGTGTACTGATGGTCGGCAGAGATCGCGGAGCTGCGAGCGATCTGCTTGCCGGAGCCGCCGCCAGTACACCAGAGCCCGAAGGGCGGGAGGCGAGCTCCAGTGAGGAGATAGCCAGACTCTACGAGGTGTATCGAGCGGCCACGAGGAAGGCGTTGCAGGCAGCCATCTGCAACGCCAGGTCTCGGTCCTGGAGAGAGAGCTCCTGGAGGGACTCAACGAGGATCCGTGGGGGCGTCCGTACAGAATGGTGCACGAGGCTCGTCCTTGGACGCCCCCGGTGACGGAAACTCTCGATCCGGCCTTTTGGGAAGAGTGATTAGCTCGCTTTCCCGGAGGTGGTCAGAATCCTCGGTCTACCCCCAATCTTCGTGTCATTGGTGTGACGAAATGGGGTGACCGCACAGGAGCTGGACCGAGCCAATGCCGCTTGAGGCTGGGAGGCTACCGGGATTGACGGAATTCCCGGCCGGGTCTGGAGTGTTGAGTCTGGCTACCCTCGGGAATTGAGCTGGGGCAGCTGTTCACCAGCTGCCTCCGTAACTCCTCGTTCCCCTAGGGCCTGGAAGGAGGCCCGACTGGTCCTCTTGAAGAAGGCAGACAGAGTCATAGATTCTCCCTCTGCGTACCGTCCCATATGCCTGTTGGACGAGGCTGGCAAGTTGTTCAAAGAGAATTCTTGCCGCCCGTCTCAGGGCATCTGTCGCGCGATGTCGATTTTGCGATCTCGCCGAAACCAGTTTGGTTTCCGACGGGAGCGTTCCACCATCGACGCGGTGATGCGCGTCCGCTCCCTGTCGGAGCAGGCTGTGTCCTGGCGGCGTGGCGTTGGCGATAAATATTGATATCGTCAACGCCTTTAGTTCCCTGCCCTGGGACGCGATAAGGGGGACTTGTACACCATGGTGTTCCCCCTACCTGCACGGCGTGATCGCGGACTACTTGCGCGACAGGTACATCTTGTGGGATAAAGGCAATTTGGTCGGGAGGAGATCCAGTGTGTAAGGGTTCCACAGAAGTCGGTTTTTGGGCCCGTTGCACCATTGAGATCGCCTACGACTCTGTTCTGCGGTCAAAACCCATGGCGATTAATGTCGTCTGTTACGCTGACGACACGTTGGTGGTCGCCGGTGGGGACTCCTTCGAGAAGGGCGGAGCTCAGCGAGCTTGGGGCGGAAATCGTCGTCGCCAAAGTCACGAGAGTTTGGGACTGGAGGTAGCGCTCACAAGACCGAGGCGCTATGGTTCCACAAACTGCCGCGGAGCAGGGAACCACCGACTCGTGCGTCCGAGTAGGTGGGTCTGAAGTCAGAGTGGGGCGGTACGCGAAGTACCTGCGTTTCGCTCGGTTGATCGCTGGGGCTTCGAGAACATTTCGACGCCTGATTTTTGAGATCGAGAGGAGTAGCGGGTGCTATGCAGACTGCTGCCCAATCTCGGGGGACCGAGGGAGAAGTTCGCCGCCTCTATGCCGGGGTCGTACGATCCGTAGCCCTGTACGGGGCGCCCGTCTGGAGCAAAGGCTGGCCATCCGACGCTTCGCGGGATGAATCTACAGCGTCGGCATCCCAGGTCGTACGGGTCGCTCTGAGGATACCGGACGGTATCGTTTGAGGCAGCGACAATCCTGGCTCGCTTTCCACCTCTTGATATACTGGCGGACATGGACGCGAGGGTGTATCACCGAATTCGCGTCCTACGCCAGAGCGGTGGTGGCGAGCCAGAAGAGGCGCTCGAGGCGGTAAAACGGCAGGAACGACGTATCGCATTCGCGACGTGGCGCGCAAGGCTCCGCGAGGAGCACTATGCGCGCAAACGCGTCGTCGGAGCATTCCTGCCGGTCTTCGAAGCCTGGATGCAGCGACGAGGAGGAAGACTCACCTACAGACTTGCGCAGGTGATGCGGGCGCGTTTGCTGGTGGTGCCTGGTAGCGGAATCGATCACTTGAAGGCGGCAACGGTGCTCCGCTGGCGCTTAACGACCAAGACTCCGCATCACTTACGCTCGCCGCTTGCCCGGCGTGGGATGCCGAGCAGCGGGTCTTGGTCGGTCATCGGACGGAACCTGTCCCTGCCAGCAGTCGTGTCGGCGATGCTGCGCGGGGAATCAAGCGTGGAGACCGCTCTGCCGGTTATGTGGTCCGAAGGGCTGCCGAGCGAGACGAGAGGACCGGTCTCGCTCCCGGAGGGCAGGCCGACGCGGCTCAGGTTCAAGTAAAGCCTCCGTCCCTACCGCTAAGCAGGGCCTACGGTCGCTGACGAATCGCGAATAGAGAACCCGGCCGTCAGTATGGGCGACCCAGGAGGACGACAGCACGACGTGGTACCGTGTCGTCGTGATAGTTCCGCGAGGGTTCTGGGGTGCGATCTTCTCGCGCCCCGGGACGAGCTATCCCGGCGGCGCAGGGGGTTACGGTTGCGTTTCCTTGCAGGAGATCCCGCGACCCTTCGCGAGCGTTAATTAGCGACCACCATGGGGTTTAGTCGGTGCGAGTCCGACATAGCATCACCCTTTACAGAATGGCATTTCCCATGTAAAAAGGTTAGGTTAGGTTAGGTTAGGTTACAAAATCAGCACGAAAAACGAAGACATGAAAATTTTTACAAATGGAATAAAATTACGTAATTATGAAATTAAAAATAACTGATTACAACAAGACTAGAAATGGCCTAAATGCGGCGCAGGATGACTGTCCAACGATTACACTGAACAAATGCTACAACAAAAAACCAATTTGGAATGCTTAAGACTCTAATACACAAAGATATAGGTGGTTAGGGTTAGGTTAGGATGGGTTAGGTTAGGTTAGGTTAGGTAACAACCCCCCCGTGGGGGCGTCCGTACAGGATGGTGCTAGGAAAGCTCCGTCCTTGGACGCCCCCGGTGACGGAAACTCTCGATCCGGCCCTCTTGGGAAGAGTGATTAGCTCGCTCTTTCCGGAGGGTCGGTCAAATCCCCTCGGTCTACCCCAATCTTCGTGTCATTGGTGTGACGAAATGGGGGTGACCGCACAGGAGCTGGACCGAGCCGTGTGCCGCTTGAGAGGCAGGAACACCGCGCCGGGACCCGACGGAATTCCCGGCCGGGTCTGGGTGTTGAGTCTGGCTACCCTCGGGAACAGGCTGAGGCAGCTGTTCACCAGCTGCCTCCGTAACTCCTCGTTCCCTAGGGCCTGGAAGGAGGCCCGACTGGTCCTCTTGAAGAAGGCAGACAGAGTCGCAGATTCTCCCTCTGCGTACCGTCCCATATACCTGTTGGACGAGGCTGGCAAGTTATTCGAGAGAATTCTTGCCGCCCGTCTCAACGGGCATCTGTCGCGTGTCGGTCCCGATCTCGCCGAAAACCAGTTCGGTTTCCGACGGGAGCGTTCCACCATCGACGCGGTTCTGCGCGTCCGCTCCCTGTCGGAGCAGGCTGTGTCCCGGGGCGGCGTGGCGTTGGCGATAAATATTGATATCGTCAACGCCTTTAATTCCTGCCCTGGGACGCGATAAGGGGGACTTGTACACCATGGTGTTCCCCCTACCTGCACGGCGTGATCGCGGACTACTTGCGCGACAGGTACATCTTGTACGTGGACCGAGACGGTACGAGGATCCGGAGGAGATCCAGTGTGGGGTTCCACAGGGGTCGGTTTTGGGCCCGTTACTGTGGAATCTCGCCTACGACTCTGTTCTGCGAGGTCGAGCTCCCCGCTGGCGTATATGTCGTCTGTTACGCTGACGACACGTTGGTGGTCGCCAGTGGGGACTCCTTCGAGGGCCAAGGAGCTCGCCGAGCTTGGGGCGGAAATCGTCGTCGCCAAAGTCCACGAGTTGGGACTGGTAGCGCCTCACAAGACCGAGGCGCTATGGTTCCTGAAACTGCCGCGGAGCAGGGAACCACCCGACTCGTGCGTCCAGTAGGTGGGTCTGAAGTCAGAGTGGGGCGGTACATGAAGTACCTGGGCCTCACTCTGGATTTCGCCAAGGACTTCGAAGAGCATTTCGAGCGCCTGGTCCCCGGATCGAGAGGGTAGCGGGTGCTATGCAGACTGCTGCCCAATCTCGGGGACCGAGGGAGGAAGTTCGCCGCCTCTATTCCGGGGTCGTACGATCCGTAGCTCTGTACAGGGCGCCCGTCTGGAGCGAAGAGGCTGGCCATCCGACGCTGTAGGACGAAAATCTACAGCGTCCAGCGTAGGATAGCCATACGGGTCATCAATACGAGGATACCGGACGGTATCGTTGAAGGCAGCGACAATCCTGGCTCGCTTTCCACCTCTTGATATACTGGCGGACATGGACGCGAGGGTGTATCACCGAATTCGCGTCCTACGCCAGAGCGGTGGTGGCGAGCCAGAAGAGGCGCTCGAGGCGGTAAAACGGCAGGAACGACGTATCGCATTCGCGACGTGGCGCGCAAGGCTCCGCGAGGAGCACTATGCGCGCAAACGCGTCGTCGGAGCATTCCTGCCGGTCTTCGAAGCCTGGATGCAGCGACGAGGAGGAAGACTCACCTACAGACTTACGCAGGTGATCACCGGGCACGGTTGCTTCGGTGATTACCTGTATGGGCGTCGCAGGCGACAGCGGAGTGATTACTTCCTGTGGCAGCAACGACCAAGACTCCCGCATCGCACACGCTCGCCGCTTGCCCGGCATGGGAAGCCGAGCGGCGGGTCTTGGTCGGTCACATCGGACGGAACCTGTCCTGCCAGCAGTCGTGTCGGCGATGCTGCGCGGGAATCGGCGTGGAGGGCCGTAGCCTCCTTCTGCGAGACCGTAATGGTCCGAAAGGAGGCTGCCGAGCGGGATAGAGAGGACCGATCCTGCTCGAAGACAGGGCGAACGCGGCGCTAGCGCGCCTCGTCACGGCCCTCCCGGTGATCCCCTACCGTAAGCGGGCCCTACGGGTCGCTGACGATCAGGTGGGGCTCCGACCGTCCAGTAATGCGCGACCCGAGGAGGACGACGGCACGACGTGGTACCGTGTCGTCGTGATGATTCCGCAGGGTTCTGGGGTGCGATCTTCTCGCACGCCCCAGGACAGGCTATCCCAGCGAAGCGCAGGGGGGTTGCGGTTGCGTTCCTTACGGAGATCCCGCGACCCTTCGCGAGCGTTGGTGGCGACCACCATGGGGTTTTAGTCGGTGCGAGTCCGACATAACCCATCCTTGCCCGCAGTGGGTTATCGTAGGCATTTCCCCATGTAAGGTAGCAACCCACGAAGGGTTCTCGCTTTGTCGTAGCGGGGGGCTTAGTAACTGTGGCTTGGTCTACGGTGAAGCTAAGAAGGAACCCAAATGGCCGGCCTAAGGCGCTCTGGCCAGCCCGGCCCGAGGAGACCGCGCTCGGGTGGGCTCGTAACGAGGCCTCGCCTCGGGAAGCTGATGTCCGGTGGACTGCTGGGGGCGGAAGTGGCGGAGCGGGCCGCCTTCCCCGCCCTCAGTAGCCGAGGTGGAGTCGCGGAGGAGAGGAGTGTCGGTATTGCGTTGCCGCTCTCCTATCCTCCGCGACTCAAGCGAAGTCGCACCGCGTGATGCGGCTGTGGTGGGGCCGCGGGGAAGAGGAGTGTCGGTGTTTCGTTGCCGCTCTCCTATCCTCCGCGGCCGAACATCGGTTGGCGGTGGAGCCGCAGACCAGATCTGCCGCAGGGGCTGGGTTGGCTTAGTGCTTTCCTGGCCCCATGGCCTCTGGGAGAGGCGGACTCGGGGGTGTTCCCATCTACAGAAGGAGGCCGAGTTGGAGGGCGCGTCCGTGTTCCGGCGCGCCCTGCCTGAGAGGGTGGAGAGGATGTCCTCCCCGGAGAAGGGCAGTTTGCGGCCAGCGCAGAGCAGGGTCGCGGAGGTGTGCGAAAGCGTTCCCGTGGCCCCGCCATACGCGACGAAGGTGGAACACCATGGGGTTTTAGTCGGTGCAGGTCCGGCGCGGCCCGCTGCTTGCTTGCAAGTGGGTATGCGTAGGCATTTCCCCATGTAAAAAAGGTTAGGTAACAAAATCAGTCCCCGAGGGTCTCGCTTTGTCGTAGCGGGGGGCTTAGTAACCGTGGCTTGGTCACCCACGGTGAAGCTAAGAAGGGCAAATGGCCGGCCTAAGGCGCTCTGAGGCCGGCCGAATAACCGCTTCCGGGTGGGCTCTTTGTGATCCTTTACTCAGATGCGTCGGTGGACTGCTGGGGGCGGATGTGGCGGGCGAGGCCGCGCCCTCCCTCAGTATGCGAGGCGGAGTCGCGGAGGAGAGGAGTGTCGGTGTTTCGTTGCCGCTCTCCTATCCTCCGCGACTCAAGCGAATAACACCGCGTGATGCGTGGTGGGGCCGCGGGGAAGAGGAGTGTCGGTGTTTCGTTGCCGCTATCCCTGTATCCGCGGCCAGCGGGCATCGATCGCGGTGGAGCCCTGTGATCCGCAGGGGAGCTGGGTTGGCAGATGCTCACAGCTATGGCCTCTGGGGAGCGGACTCAGAAGTCCGTTTCCCACCACAGAAGGAGGAGCCGAGATGGAGAGCGCGTCCGTGTTCCGGCGCGCCTTGCAGGAAGAGGTGGAGAGGATGTCCTCCCCGAAGGGAGGAAGACCGGCTTGCTCGGCCAGCCTGAAGCAGGGTCGCGGAGGTGTGCGAAGGCGTTCCCGTGGCCCCGCCATACGCGACGAAGGTGGAACACCATGGGGTTTTAGTCGGTCCGACACTAGCCACCCACTGCTACAGGGTGATAGATTATCGTAGGCATTTCCCCATGTAAAAAAAAAGGTAACAAAATCAGTACGAAAACGAAGACATGAAAATTTTTACAAATGGAATATAATTACGTAATTTTGAAACTAAAAATAACTGATTACCACTAGACTAGAAATGGCCTAAATGCGGCGCAGGATGTCTGTCTAACGATTACACTGAGCAAATGCTACAACAATAAACCAATTTGGAATGCCTTAGACTCTAATACACAAAGATATAGGTGGTTAGGGTTAGGTTAGGTTAGGTTACAAAATCAGCACGAAAAACGAAGACATGAAAATTTTTACAAATGGAATAAAATTACGTAATTATGAAACTAAAAATAACTGATAACAACAAGACTAGAAATGGCCTAAATGCGGCGCAGGATGACTGTCCAACGATTACACTGAACAAATGCTACAACAAAAAACCAATTTGGAATGCTTAAGACTCTAATACACAAAGATATAGGTGGTTAGGGTTAGGTTAGGATAGGTTAGGTTAGGTTAGGTTACAAAATCAGCACGAAAAACGAAGACATGAAAATTTTACAAATGGAATAAAATTACGTAATTATGAAACTAAAAATAACTTATTAGAACTATACTAGAAATGGCATAAATGCGGCGCACGATGACTGTCTAACGATTACACTGAACAAATGCTACAACAAAAAACCAATTTGGAATGCCTAAGACTCTAATACACAAGATATAGGTGGTTAGGGTTAGGTTAGGTTACAAAATCAGCACGAAAAACGAAGACATGAAAATTTTTACAAATTGAATAAAATTACGTAATTATGAAACTAAAAATAACTGATTACAACTAGACTAGAAATGGCCTAAATGCGGCGCAGGATGACTATCTAACGATTACACTGAACAAATGCTACAACAAAAAACAATTTGAATGCTTAAGACTCTAATACACAAAGATATAGGTGGTTAGGTTAGGTTAGGTTAGATTAGGTTACGTTAGGTTAGGTTAGGTTACAAAATGGGCACGAAAAACGAAGACATGAAAATTTTTACAAATGGAATAAAATTACGTAATTATGAAACTAAAAATAACTGATTACAACAAGACTAGAAATGGCCTAAATGCGGCGCAGGATGACTGTCCAACGATTACACTGAACAAATGCTACAACAAAAAACCAATTTGGAATGCTTAAGACTCTAATACACAAAGATATAGGTGGTTAGGGTTAGGTTAGGATAGGTTAGGTTAGGTTAGGTTAGGTAACAAAATCAGTACGAAAAACGAAGACATGAAAATTTTTACAAATGGAATATAATTACGTAATTTTGAAACTAAAAATAACTGATTACCACTAGACTAGAAATGGCCTAAATGCGGCGCAGGATGACTGTCTAACGATTACACTGAGCAAATGCTACAACAATAAACCAATTTGGAATGCCTTAGACTCTAATACACAAAGATATAGGTGGTTAGGGTTAGGTTAGGTTAGGTTAGGTTACAAAATCAGCACGAAAAACGAAGACATGAAAATTTTTACAAATGGAATAAAATTACGTAATTATGAAACTAAAAATAACTGATTACAACTAGACTAGAAATGGCCTAAATGCGGCGCAGGATGACTGTCTAACAATTACACTGAACAAACGCTACAACAAAAAACCAATTTGGAATGCTTAAGACTCTAATACACAAAGATATAGGTGGTTAGGTTAGGTTAGGTTAGTTTAGATTAGGTTAGGTTAGGTTACAAAATCAGCACGAAAAACGAAGACATGAAAATTTTTACAAATGGAATAAAATTACGTAATTATGAAACTAAAAATAACTGATTACAACTATACTAGAAATGGCATTAATGCGGCGCAGGATGACTGTCTAACAATTACACTGAACAAACGCTACAACAAAAAACCAATTTGGAATGCTTGAGACTCTAATACACAAAGATATAGGTGGTTAGGGTTAGGTTAGATTAGGTTACAAAATCAGCACGAAAAACGAAGACATGAAAATTTTTACAAATGGAATAAAATTACGTAATTATGAAACTAAAAATAACTGATTACAACTAGACTAGAAATGGCCTAAATGCGGCGCAGGATGACTGTCTAACAATTACACTGAACAAACGCTACAACAAAAACCAATTTGGAATGCTTAAGACTCTAATACAAAGATATAGGTGGTTAGGTTAGGTTAGGTTAGGTTACAAAATCAGCACGAAAAACGAAGACATGAAAATTTTACAAATGGAATAAAATTACGTAATTATGAAACTAAAAATAACTGATTACAACCAGACTAGAAATGGCCTAAATGCAGCGCAGGATGACTGTCTAACAATTACACTGAACAAACGCTACAACAAAAACCAATTTGAATGCTTAAGACTCTAATACACAAAGATATAGGTGGTTAGGTTAGGTTAGGTTAGTTTAGATTAGGTTAGGTTAGGTTACAAAATCAGCACGAAAAACGAAGACATGAAAATTTTTACAAATGGAATAAAATTACGTAATTATGAAACTAAAAATAACTGATTACAACTAGACTAGAAATGGCATTAATGCGGCGCAGGATGACTGTCTAACAATTACACTGAACAAACGCTACAACAAAAAACCAATTTGGAATGCTTGAGACTCTAATACACAAAGATATAGGTGGTTAGGTTAGAGTTAGGTTAGGTTAGGATTAGGTTACAAAATCAGCATTTTGAAAAACGAAGACATGAAAATTTTACAAATGGAATAAAATTACGTAATTATGAAACTAAAAATAACTGATTACAACTAGACTAGAAATGGCTAAATGCGGCTTGGGATGACTGTCTAACGATTACACTGAACAAATGCTCCAACAAAAACGTTTGGAATGCTTAAGACTCCTAATACACAAAGATATAGGTGGTTAGGTTAGGTTAGGTTAAGGTTAGGTTACAAAATCAGCACGAAAAACGAAGACATGAAAATTTTACAAATGGAATAAAATTACGTAATTATGAAACTAAAAATAACTGATTACAACTAGACTAGAAATGGCCTAAATGCGGCGCAGGATGACTGTCTAACGATTACACTGAACAAATGCTACAACAAAAAACCAATTTGGAATGCTTGAGACTCCTAATACACAAAGATATAGGTGGTTAGGTTAGGTTAGAGTTAGGTTAAGGTTAGGTTACAAAATCAGCACGAAAAACGAAGACATGAAAATTTTTACAAATGGAATAAAATTACGTAATTATGAAACTAAAAATAACTGATTACAACTAGACTAGAAATGGCCTAAATGCGGCACTTGGGATGACTGTCTAACGATTACACTGAACAAATGCTACAACAAAACCAATTTGAATGCTTGAGACTCTAATACACAAAGATATAGGTGGTTAGGTTAGGTTAGGATAGGTTAGGTTAGGTTAGGTTAGGTTACAAAATCAGCACGAAAAACGAAGACATGAAAAGAATTTTTACAAATGGAATAAAATTACGTAATTATGAAACTAAAAATAACTGATTACAACTAGACTAGAAATGGCCTAAATGCAGCAGGATGACTGTCTAACGATTACACTGACCAAATGCTACAACAAAAACCAATTTGGAATGCCTAAGACTCTAATACACAAAGATATAGGTGGTTAGGTTAGGTTAGGATTAGGTTAGGTTAGGTTAGGTTACAAAATCAGCACGAAAAACGAAGACATGAAAATTTTTACAAATGGAATAAAATTACGTAATTATGATACTAAAATAACTGATTACAACTAGACTAGAAATGGCCTTAAATGCGGCGCAGGATGACTGTCTAACGATTACACCGGAACAAATGCTACAACAAAAAACCAATTTGGAATGCTTGAGACTCTAATACACAAAGATATAGGTGGTTAGGTTAGAGTTAGGATTAGGTTAGAGTTAGGTTACAAAATCAGCACGAAAAACGAAGACATGAAAATTTTACAAATGGAATAAAATTACGTAATTATGGAAACTAAAAATAACTGATTACAACTAGACTAGAAATGGCCTAAATGCAGCGCAGGATGACTGTCTAACGATTACACTGAACAAATGCTACAACAAAAACCAATTTGGAATGCTTGAGACTCTAATACTTGCAAAGATATATAGGTGGTTAGGGTTAGGTTAGGATAGGTTAGCATAGGTTAGGTTAGGTTACAAAATCAGCACGAAAAACGAAGACATGAAAATTTTTATAAATGGAATAAAATTACGTAATTATGAAACTAAAAATAACTGATTACAACTAGACTAGAAATGGCTTAAATGCGGCGCAGGATGACTGTCTAACGATTACACTGACCAAATGCTACAACAAAAAACCAATTTGGAATGCCTAAGACTCTAATACACAAAGATATAGGTGGTTAGGGTTAGGTTAGGTTAGGTTAGGTTAGGTTACAAAATCAGCACGAAAAACGAAGACATGAAAATTTTTACAAATGGAATAAAATTACGTAATTATGAAACTAAAAATAACTGATTACAACTAGACTAGAAATGGCCTAAATGCGGCGCAGGATGACTGTAACGAAGAAATAAAGAAATTTTTACAAGTGCAATAAAATTACGTAATTATGAAACTAAAAATAACTGATTACAACTAGACTAGAAATGGCCTAAATGCGGCGCAGGATGACTGTCTAACGATTACACTGAACAAATGCTACAACAAAAAACCAATTTGGAATGCCTAAGACTCTAATACAAAGATATAGGTGGTTAGGTTAGGTTAAGGTTAGGTTAGGTTAGGTTAGGTTAGGTTAGGTTAGGTTAGGTTAGGTTAGGTTACAAAATCAGCACGAAAAACGAAGACATGAAAATTTTTACAAATGGAATAAAATTACGTAATTATGAAACTAAAAATAACTGATTACAACTAGACTAGAAATGGCCTAAATGCGGCGCAGGATGACTGTCTAACGATTACACTGAACAAATGCTACAACAAAAAACCAATTTGGAATGCTTAAGGCTCTAATACACAAAGATATCGGTGAATTCCTATAAAACAGGACATCACACTACACCTCGGATTCAAAGAAAAAAGTCGATTTTTTCTAATTCATGTGTTTTCTTGCAGGTTTTACCTGATTCGATTCTTAATGAACTGGGACTGACCGGCCAGGAAGCAAAAACAAAAGCACGAAAAACGAAGACATGAAAATTTTTACAAATGGAATAAAAATTAC
>JAGSMU010000544.1:0-54908 GCA_029286865.1 Teinopalpus imperialis
AAGTGCAATAAAATTACGTAATTATAAAACTAAAACAACAGATTAGAACTAGAAATGGCCGAAATGCGGCGCAAGATGAGTATCTAACGATAAGGTTAAACGAATGCTAAAACAGGGCTTTACCACTAAAACTCGGTTTCAAAGAAAAAGTCGATTTTTCCTAATTCTCAGTCTTTTCTTTCCAGGTTTCGCTTGATTCAACGGTTGTGGACCGGGACTATTTCACAAATTCGCCAAATACGAACCAATTTTTACAAATTGACAAAATTGCGTAATTATAAAACTAAAATAACAGATTAGAACTAGAAATGGCCGTAATGCGGCGCAAGATGAGTATCTAACGATAAGGTTAAACGAATGCTACAATAAAAAACAAATTTGGACTGCTAGAGATTCTAATACACAAAGATATCGGTGAATTCCTATAAAACAGGACATCACCACTACACCTCGGATTCAAAGAAAAAGTCGATTTTTTTCTAATTCTGTGTGTTTTTCTTACAGGTTTTACCTGATTCGATTCTTGTGAACTGGGACTGACCGGCCGAGAGCAAAAACAGCACGAAAAAGGAAGAAACAAAAATGTTTAGAATTCCATTAAAATTACGTAAGTATAAAACTGAAGGTAAGCGATTATAACTAGAAATGGCCTGAATGCGGCACGAGAATTATGTCTAATAATTAGACTACACAAATACTACAAGAAAAAACTGTTTGGAGATACTATGGACTTAATAACGAGAGGATATAGGTGATTTCCTATAAAACAGGGCTGTACCACTATAACGCGGTTTCAAAGAAAAAGTCGATTTTTTCCTAATTCTCAGTCTTTTCTTTCCAGGTTTCGCTTGATTCAACGGTTGTGGACCGGGACTGACCTACCAGAGCAAAACCAGCACGAAATACGAAGAAATAAAATTTTTACAAGTGCAATAAAATTACGTAATTATAAAACTAAAATAACAGATTAGAACTAGAAATGGCCGTAATGCGGCGCAAGATGAGTATCTAACGATAAGGTTAAACAGATGCTACAATAAAAAACAAATTTGGACTGCTAGAGATTCTAATACACAAAGATATCGGTGAATTCCTATAAAACAGGACATCACCACTACACCTCGGATTCAAAGAAAAGTCGATTTTTCTAATTCTGTGTTTTTCTTACAGGTTTTACCTGATTCGATTCTTGTGAACTGGGACTGACCGGCCGAGAGCAAAACAGCACGAAAAAGGAAGAAACAAAAAGATATTTAGAATTCCATTAAAATTACGTAAGTATAAAACTGAAGGTAAGCGATTATAACTAGAAATGGCCTGAATGCGGCACGAGAATTATGTCTAATAATTAGACTACACAAATACTACAAGAAAAACTGTTTGGAGATACTATGGACTTAATAACGAGAGGATATAGGTGATTTCCTATAAAACAGGGCTGTACCACTATAACGCGGTTTCAAAGAAAAGTCGATTTTTCCTAATTCTCAGTCTTTTCTTCCAGGTTTCGCTTGATTCAACGGTTGTGGACCGGGACTGACCTACCCAGAGCTAAACCAGCACAGAAATACGAAGAAATAAAATTTTTACAAGTGCAATAAAATTACGTAATTATAAAACTAAAATAACAGATTAGAACTAGAAATGGACGAAATGCGGCGCAAGATGGTATCTAACGATAAGGTTAAACGAATGCTACAATAAAAACAAATTTGGACTGTTTGAGATTCTAATACACAGAGATATCGGTGAATTCCTATAAAACAGGACATCACCACTACACCTCGGTTTCAAAGAAAAGTCGATTTTTTCTAATTCTCAGTCTTTTCTTTCCACATTTCGCCTGATTCAAGGTTGTGGACCGGGACTGACCTACCCAGAGCAAAACCAGCACGAAAACGAAGAAATAAAATTTTTACAAGTGCAATAAAATTACGTAATTATAAAACTAAAAACAACAGATTAGAACTAGAAATGGCCGAAATGCAACAAGATGAGTATCTAACGATAAGGTTAAACGAATGCTAAAACAGGGCTTTACCACTAAAACTCGGTTTCAAGAAAAGTCGATTTTTCACAATTCTCAGTCTTTTCTTTCCAGGTTTCGCTTGATTCAACGGTTGTGGACCGGGACTGACCTACCCAGAGCTAAACCAGCACGAAATACGAAGACATAAAAGAATTTTTACAAGTGCAATAAAATTACGTAATTATAAAACTAAAATAACAGATTAGAACTAGAAATGGCCGTAATGCGGCGCAAGATGAGTATCTAACGATAAGGTTAAACGAATGCTACAATAAAAACAAATTTGGACTGCTTGAGATTCTAATACACAAGATATCGGTGAATTCCTATAAAACAGGACATCACCACTACACCTCGGTTTCAAAGAAAAGTCGATTTTTTCTAATTCTCAGTCTTTTCTTTCCACATTTCGCCTGATTCAAGGTTGTGGACCGGGACGGCCCATCCAGAGCAAAACCAGCACGAAAAACGAGAAATAAAATTTTTACAAGTGCAATGAAATTACGTAATTATAAAACTAAAAACAACAGATTAGAACTAGAAATGGACGAAATGCGGCGCAAGATGAGTATCTAACGATAAGGTTAAACGAATGCTAAAACAGGGCTTTACCACTAAAACTCGGTTTCAAAGAAAAGTCGATTTTTCCTAATTCTCAGTCTTTTCTTTCCACATTTCGCCTGATTCAAGGTTGTGGACCGGGACTGACCTACCCAGAGCTAAACCAGCACGAAATACGAAGAAATAAAATTTTTACAAGTGCAATAAAATTACGTAATTATAAAACTAAAAATAACAGATTAGAACTGAAATGGCCGTAATGCGGCGCAAGATGAGTATCTAACGATAAGGTTAAACGAATGCTACAATAAAAACAAATTTGAACTGCTTGAGATTCTAATACACAAAGATATCGGTGAATTCCTATAAAACAGGACATCACCACTACACCTCGGATTCAAAGAAAAAAGTCAGTTTTTTTCTAATTCTGTGTTTTCTTACAGGTTTTACCTGATTCGATGCTTGTGAACTGGGACTGACCGGCCGAGAGCAAAACAGCACGAAAAAGGAAGAAACAAAATGTTTAGAATTCCATTAAAATTACGTAAGTATAAAACTGAAGGTAAGCGATTATAACTAGAAATGGCCTGAATGCGGCACGAGAACGGTGTCTAATAATTAGACTACACAAATACTACAAGAAAAACAGTTTGGAGATACTGGACTTAATAACGAGAGGATATAGGTGATTTCCTATAAAACAGGGCTGTACCACTATAACGCGGTTTCAAAGAAAAGTCGATTTTTCTAATTCTCAGTCTTTTCTTTCCAGGTTTCGCTTGATTCAACGGTTGTGGACCGGGACTGACCCATCCAGAGCAAAACCAGCACGAAAAACGAAGAAATAAAAAATTTTACAAGTGCAATAAAATTACGTAATTATAAAACTAAAAATAACAGATTAGAACTGAAATGGCCGTAATGCGGCGCAAGATGAAGTATCTAACGATAAGGTTAAACGAATGCTACAATAAAAACAAATTTGGACTGCTTGAGATTCTAATACACAAAGATATCGGTGAATTCTATAAAACAGGACATCACCACTACCTCGGTTTCAAAGAAAAGTCGATTTTTCTAATTCTCAGTATTTTCTTTCCATTTCGCCTGATTCAAAGGTTGTGGACCAGGACTGACCTACCCAGAGCTAAACCAGCACGAAAATCGAAGAAATAAAATTTTACAAGTGCAATAAAATTACGTAATTATAAAACTAAAAACAACTTCGGGTGGGGCTGAAATGGCCGAAATGCGGCGTAAGATGAGTATCTATCGATAAGGTTAAACGAATGCTAAAACAGGGCTTTACCGCTCGGTTTCAAAGAAAAGTCGATTTTTCCTAATTCTCAGTCTTTCTTCCAGGTTTCGCTTGATTCAACGGTTGTGGACCGGGACTGACCTACCCAGAGCTAAACCAGCACGAAATACGAAGAAATAAAAAATTTTACAAGTGCAATAAAATTACGTAAATATAAAACTGAAGGTAAGCGATTATAACTAGAAATGGCCGAAATGCGGCGCAAGATGAGTATCTAACGATAAGATTAAACGAATGCAAGAATAAAAACAAATTTGGACTGCTTGAGATTCTAATACACAGAGATATCGGTGAATTCCTATAAAACAGGACATCACCACTACACCTCGGATTCAAAGAAAAGTCGATTTTTCTAATTCTCAGTCTTTTCTTTCCACATTTCGCCTGATTCAAAGGTTGTGGACCGACTGACCCATCCAGAGCAAAACCAGCACGAAAAACGAAGAAATAAAATTTTACAAGTGCAATAAAATTACGTAATTATAAAACTAAAACAACAGATTAGAACTGAAATGGCCGAAATGCGGCGTAAGATGAGTATCTAACGATAAGGTTAAACGAATGCTAAAACAGGGCTTTACCACTAAAACTCGGTTTCAAAGAAAAGTCGATTTTTCCTAATTCTCAGTCTTTTCTTTCCAGGTTTCGCTTGATTCAACGGTTGTGGACTGGGACTGACCTACCCAGAGCAAAACCAGCACGAAAAACGAAGAAATAAAATTTTACAAGTGCAATAAAATTACGTAATTATAAAACTAAAAATAACAGATTAGAACTAGAAATGGACGAAATGCGGCGCAAGATGAGTATCTTACGATAAGATTAAACGAATGCAAGAATAAAAACAAATTTGGACTGTTTGAGATTCTAATACACAGAGATATCGGTGAATTCCTATAAAACAGGACATCACCACTACACCTCGGTTTCAAAGAAAAGTCGATTTTTCCTAATTCTCAGTCTTTTCTTTCCACATTTCGCCTGATTCAAAGGTTGTGGACCGGGACTGACCCATCAGAGCAAAACCAGCACGAAAAACGAAGAAATAAAATTTTACAAGTGCAATAAAATTACGTAATTATAAAACTAAAACAACAGATTAGAACTAGAAATGGCCGAAATGCGGCGCAAGATGAGTATCTAACGATAAGGTTAAACGAATGCTAAAACAGGGCTTTACCACTAAAACTCGGTTTCAAAGAAAAGTCGATTTTTCCTAATTCTCAGTCTTTTCTTTCCAGGTTTCGCTTGATTCAACGGTTGTGGACTGGGACTGACCTACCCAGAGCAAAACCAGCACGAAACACGAGGAAATAATTTTTTTTACAAGTGCAATAAAATTACGTAAATATAAAACTGAAGGTAGCGATTATAACTAGAAATGAACTGAATGCGGCACGAGAACGGTGTCTAATGATTAGACTACACAAATAGTATAAGAAAAAACTGTTTGAGATACTATGGACTTAATAACGAGAGGATATAGGTGATTTCCTATAAAACAGGGCTTTACCAATAGTGGTATAGACCACGGTTTCAAAGAAAAGTCGATTTTTCCTAATTCTGTGTGTTTTCTTACAGGTTTTACCTTATTCGATGCTTGTGAACTGGGACTGACCGGCCGAGAGCAAAAACAGCACGAAAAAGGAAGAAACAAAAATGTTTAGAATTCCATTAAAATTACGTAAGTATAAAACTGAAGGTAGCGATTATAACTAGAAATGGCCTGAATGCGGCACGAGAACGGTGTCTAATAATTAGACTACACAAATACTACAAGAAAAACTGTTTGGAGATACTATGGACTTAATAACGAGGATATAGGTGATTCCCAATAAAACAGGGCTGTACCACTATAACGCGGTTTCAAAGAAAAAGTCGATTTTTTCCTAATTCTCAGTCTTTTCTTTCCAGGTTTCGCTTGATTCAACGGTTGTGGACCGGGACTGACCCATCCAGAGCAAAACCAGCACGAAAAACGAAGAAATAAAATTTTTACAAGTGCAATAAAATTACGTAATAATAAAACTAAAAACAACAGATTAGAACTAGAAATGGCCGAAATGCGGCGCAAGATGAGTATCTATCGATAAGGTTAAACGAATGCTAAAACAGGGCTTTACCACTAAAACTCGGTTTCAAAGAAAAAGTCGATTTTTCCTAATTCTCAGTCTTTTCTTTCCAGGTTTCCCTTGATTCAAGGGTTGTGGACTGGGACTGACCTACCCAGAGCAAAACCAGCACGAAACACGAGGAAATAAATTTTTTTACAAGTGCAATAAAATTACGCAATAAAATTATGCAATAAATATAAAACTGAAGGTAAGCGATTATAACTAGAAATGGCCTGAATGCGGCACGAGAACGGTGTCTAATGATTAGACTACACAAATACTACAAGAAAAAACTGTTTGAGATACTAGGGACTTAATAACGAGAGGATATAGGTGATTTCCTATAAAACAGGGCTTTACCAATAGTGGTATAGACCACGGTTTCAAAGAAAAGTCGATTTTTCCTAATTCTGTATGTTTTCTTACAGGTTTTACCTGATTCGATGCTTGTGAACTGGGACTGACCGGCCGAGAGCAAAAACAGCACAAAAAAAGGAAGAAACAAAAATGTTTAGAATTCCATTAAAATTACGTAAATATAAAACTGAAGGTAAGCGATTATAACTAGAAATGAACTGAATGCGGCACGAGAACGGTGTCTAATGATTAGACTACACAAATACTATAAGAAAAACTGTTTGAGATACTCATGGACTTAATAACGAGAGGATATAGGTGATTTCCTATAAAACAGGGCTTTACCAATAGTGGTATAGACCACGGTTTCAAAGAAAAGTCGATTTTTCCTAATTCTGTGTGTTTTTCTTACAGGTTTTACCTTATTCGATGCTTGTGAACTGGGACTGACCGGCCGAGAGCAAAACAGCACAAAAAAAGGAAGAAACAAAAATGTTTAGAATTCCATTAAAATTACGTAAATATAAAACTGAAGGTAAGCGATTATAACTAGAAATGGCCTGAATGCATTTTGAGAACGGTGTCTAATAATTAGACTACACAAATGCTACAAGAAAAACTGTTTGGAGATACTATGGACTTAATAACTTGAGAGGATATAGGTGATTTCCTATAAAACAGGGCTGTACCACTATAACGCGGTTTCAAAGAAAAAGTCGATTTTTTCCTAATTCTCAGTCTTTTCTTTCCAGGTTTCGCTTGATTCAACGGTTGTGGACCGGGACTGACCTACCCAGAGCTAAACCAGCACGAAATACGAAGAAATAAAAATTTTTACAAATGCAATAAAATTACGTAATTATAAAACTAAAAATAACAGATTAGAACTAGAAATGGCCGAAATGCGGCGCAAGATGAGTATCTAACGATAAGGTTAAACGAATGCTACAATAAAAAACAAATTTGGACTGCTTGAGATTCTAATACACAAAGATATCGGTGAATTCCTATAAAACAGGACATCACCACTACACCTCGGTTTCAAAGGAAAAATCGATTTTTTTCTAATTCTGTGTTTTTTTCTTACAGGTTTTACCTGATTCGATGCTTGTGAACTTGGACTGACCGGCCGAGGCAAAACAGCACGAAAAGGAAGAAACAAAAATGTTTAAATTCCGTTAAAATTACGTAAGTATAAAACTGAAGGTAAGCGATTATAACTAGAAATGGCTGAATGCGGCACGAGAACGGTGTCTAATAATTAGACTACGCAAATACTACAAGAAAAACTGTTTGGAGATACTATGGACTTAATAACTTGAGAGGATATGGGTGATTTCCTATAAAACAGGGCTGTACCACTATAACGTTGTTTCAAAGAAAAGTCGATTTTTCCTAATTCTCAGTCTTTTCTTTCCAGGTTTCGCTTGATTCAACGGTTGTGGACCAGGACTGACCTACCAGAGCTAAACCAGCACGAAATACGAAGAAATAAAATTTTTACAAATGCAATAAAATTACGTAATTATAAAACTAAAAATAACAGATTAGAACTAGAAATGGCCGAAATGCGGCGCAAGATGAGTATCTAACGATAAGGTTAAACGAATGCTACAATAAAAAACAAATTTGGACTGCTTGAGATTCTAATACACAAAGATATCGGTGAATTCCTATAAAACAGGACATCACCACTACACCTCGGTTTCAAAGGAAAAATCGATTTTTTTCTAATTCTGTGTTTTTTACTTACAGGTTTTACCTGATTCGATGCTTGTGAACTTGGACTGACCGGCCGAGAGCAAAAACAGCACGAAAAAGGAAGAAACAAAAATGTTTAGAATTCCGTTAAAATTACGTAAGTATAAAACTGAAGGTAAGCGATTATAACTAGAAATGGCCTGAATGCGGCACGAGAACGGTGTCTAATAATTGGAGCTACGCAAATACTACAAGAAAAACTGTTTGGAGATACTATGGACTTAATAACGAGAGGATATAGGTGATTTCCTATAAAACAGGGCTGTACCACTATAACGTTGTTTCAAAGAAAAGTCGATTTTTCTAATTCTCAGTCTTTTTCTTTCCAGGTTTCGCTTGATTCAACGGTTGTGGACCGGGACTGACCTACCAGAACAAAACCAGCACGAAAACGAGGAAATAATTTTTTTACAAGTGCAATAAAATTACGCAATAAAATTACGTAAGTATAAAACTGAAGGTAAGCGATTATAACTAGAAATGGCCTGAATGCATTTTGAGAACGGTGTCTAATAATTAGACTACACAAATACTACAAAGAAAAAACTGTTTGAGATACTATGGACTTAATAACGAGGAGGATATAGGTGATTTCCTATAAAACGGGGCTTTACCAATAGTGGTATAGACCACGGTTTCAAAGAAAAGTCGATTTTTCCTAATTCTGTGTTTTTCTTAAAGGTTTTACCTGATTCGATGCTTGTGAACTGGGACTGACCGGCCGAGAGCAAAACAGCACAAAAAGGAAGAAACAAAAATGTTTAGAATTCCATTAAAATTACGTAAATATAAAACTGAAGGTAAGCGATTATAACTAGAAATGGCCTGAATGCGGCACGAGAACGGTGTCTAATGATTAGACTACACAAATACTACAAGAAAAACTGTTTGGAGATACTATGGACTTAATAACGAGAGGATATAGGTGATTTCCTATAAAACAGGGCTGTACCACTATAACGCGTTTCAAAGAAAAAGTCGATTTTTCCTAATTCTCAGTCTTTTCTTTCCAGGTTTCGCTTGATTCAGCAGTTTGTGGACGGGACTGACCTACCAGAGCTAAACCAGCACGAAATACGAAGACATAAAAATTTTTACAAGTGCAATAAAATTACGTAATTATAAAACTAAAACAACAGATTAGAACTAGAAATGGCCGTAATGCGGCGCAAGATGAGTATCTAACGATAAGGTTAAACGAATGCTACAATAAAAACAAATTTGGACTGCTTGAGATTCTAATACACAAGATATCGGTGAATTCTATAAAACAGGGCTTTACCACTAAAACTCGGTTTCAAAGAAAAGTCGATTTTTCCTAATTCTCAGTCTTTTCTTTCCACATTTCGCCTGATTCAAGGTTGTGGACCGGGACTGACCCATCCAGAGCAAAACCAGCACGAAAAACGAAGAAATAAAATTTTTTACAAGTGCAATAAAATTACGTAATTATAAAACTAAAACAACAGATTAGGAACTAGAAATGGCCGAAATGCGGCGCAAGATGAGTATCTAACGATAAGGTTAAACGAATGCTAAAACAGGGCTTTACCACGAAAACTCGGTTTCAAAGAAAAGTCGATTTTTCTAATTCTCAGTCTTTTCTTTCCAGGTTTCGCTTGATTCAACGGTTGTGGACCGGGACTGACCTACCAGAGCTAAACCAGCACGAAATACGAAGAAATAAAATTTTTACAAGTGCAATAAAATTACGTAATTATAAAACTAAAAATAACAGATTAGAACTAGAAATGGCCGTAATGCGGCGCAAGATGAGTATCTAACGATAAGGTTAAACGAATGCTACAATAAAAACAAATTTGGACTGCTTGAGATTCTAATACACAAGATATCGGTGAATTCCTATAAAACAGGACATCACCACTACACCTCAGTTTCAAAGAAAAGTCGATTTTTTCTAATTCTGTGTGTTTTTCTTACAGGTTTTACCTGATTCGATGCTTGTGAACTGGGACTGACCGGCCGAGAGCAAAACAGCACGAAAAGGAAGAAACAAAATGTTTAGAATTCCATTAAAATTACGTAAGTATAAAACTGAAGGTAAGCGATTATAACTAGAAATGGCCTGAATGCGGCACGAGAATTATGTCTAATAATTAGACTACACAAATACTACAAGAAAAACTGTTTGGAGATACTATGGACTTAATAACGAGAGGATATAGGTGATTTCCTATAAAACAGGGCTGTACCACTATAACGCGGTTTCAAAGAAAAGTCGATTTTTTCTAATTCTCAGTCTTTTTCTTTCCAGGTTTCGCTTGATTCAGCAGTTTGTGGACCGGGACTGACCTACCCAGAGCTAAACCAGCACGAAAAACGAAGAAATAAAATTTTTACAAGTGCAATAAAATTACGTAATTATAAATCTAAAATAACAGATTAGAACTAGAAATGGCCGTAATGCGGCGCAAGATGAGTATCTAACGATAAGGTTAAACGAATGCTACAATAAAAAACAAATTTGGACTGCTTGAGATTCTAATACACAAAGATATCGGTGAATTCCTATAAAACAGGACATCACCACTACACCTCGGTTTCAAAGAAAAAGTCGATTTTTTTCTAATTCTCAGTATTTTCTTTCCACATTTCGCCTGATTCAAAGGTTGTGGACCGGGACTGACCCATCCAGAGCAAAACCAGCACGAAAATCGAAGAAATAAAATTTTTACAAGTGCAATAAAATTACGTAATTATAAAACTAAAAACAACAGATTAGAACTAGAAATGGCCGAAATGCGGCGCAAGATGAGTATCTATCGATAAGGTTAAACGAATGCTAAAACAGGGCTTTACCACGAAAACTCGGTTTCAAAGAAAAAGTCGATTTTTTCCTAATTCTCAGTCTTTTCTTTCCAGGTTTCGCTTGATTCAACGGTTGTGGACCGGGACTGACCTACCCAGAGCTAAACCAGCACGAAATACGAAGAAATAAAAATTTTTACAAGTGCAATAAAATTACGTAATTATAAAACTAAAAATAACAGATTAGAACTAGAAATGGACGAAATGCGGCGCAAGATGAGTATCTAACGATAAGGTTAAACGAATGCTACAATAAAAAACAAATTTGGACTGTTTGAGATTCTAATACACAGAGATATCGGTGAATTCCTATAAAACAGGACATCACCACTACACCTCGGTTTCAAAGAAAAAGTCGATTTTTTCCTAATTCTCAGTCTTTTCTTTCCACATTTCGCCTGATTCAAAGGTTGTGGACCGACTGACCCATCCAGAGCAAAACCAGCACGAAAAACGAAGAAATAAAATTTTTACAAGTGCAATAAAATTACGTAATTATAAAACTAAAAATAACAGATTAGAACTAGAAATGGCCGAAATGCAGCGCAAGATGAGTATCTGACGATAAGGTTAAACGAATGCTAAAACAGGGCTTTACCACTAAAACTCGGTTTCAAAGAAAAAGTCGATTTTTCCTAATTCTCAGTCTTTTCTTTCCAGGTTTCGCTTGATTCAACGGTTGTGACCGGGACTGACCTACCAGAGCTAAACCAGCACGAAAATCGAAGAAATAAAATTTTTACAAGTGCAATAAAATTACGTAATTATAAAACTAAAAATAACAGATTAGAACTAGAAATGGACGAAATGCGGCGCAAGATGAGTATCTAACGATAAGGTTAAACGAATGCTACAATAAAAACAAATTTGGACTGCTTGAGATTCTAATACACAAAGATATCGGTGAATTCCTATAAAACAGGACATCACCACTACACCTCGGTTTCAAAGAAAAAGTCGATTTTTCCTAATTCTCAGTCTTTTCTTTCCAGGTTTCGCCTGATTCAACGGTTGTGGACCGGGACTGACCCATCCAGAGCAAAACCAGCACGAAAAACGAGGATATAAATTTTTACAAGTGCAATAAAATTACGTAAATATAAAACTGAAGGTAAGCGATTATAACTAGAAATGAACTGAATGCGGCATCGAGAACGGTGTCTAATGATTAGACTACACAAATACTACAAGAAAAACTGTTTGAGATACTATGGACTTAATAACGAGAGGATATAGGTGATTTCCTATAAAACAGGGCTTTACTAATAGTGGTATAGACCACGGTTTCAAAGAAGAAGTCGATTTTTTCCTAATTCTGTGTGTTTTCCTTACAGGTTTTAAATGATTCAATGCTTGTGAACTGGGACTGACCGGCCGAGAGCAAAACAGCACGAAAAAGGAAGAAACAAAATGTTTAGAATTCCATTAAAATTACGTAAATATAAAACTGAAGGTAAGCGATTATAACTAGAAATGAACTGAATGCGGCACGAGAACGGTGTCTAATGATTAGACTACACAAATACTACAAGAAAAACTGTTTGGAGATACTATGGACTTAATAACGCGAGGATATAGGTGATTTCCTATAAAACAGGGCTTTACCACTAAAACTCGGTTTTAAAGAGAAAGTCGATTTTTCCTAATTCTCAGTCTTTTCTTTCCAGGTTTCGCCTGATTCAAAGGTTGTGGACCGGGACTGACCTACCCAGAGCAGAACCAGCACGAAATACGAAGAAATAATTTTTTTTACAAGTGCAATAAAATTATGTAATTATAAAACTAAAAATAACAGATTAGAACTAGAAATGGCCGAAATCCGGCGCAAGATGAGTATCTAACGATAAGGTTAAACGAATGCTACAATAAAAAACAAATTTGGACTGCTTGAGATTCTAATACACAAAGATATCGGTGAATTCCTATAAAACAGGACATCACCACTACACCTCGGTTTCAAAGAAAAAAGTCGATTTTTCCTAATTCTCAGTCTTTTCTTTCCACATTTCGCCTGATTCAAAGGTTGTGGACCGGGACTGACCCATCCAGAGCAAAACCAGCACGAAAACGAAGAAATAAAATTTTTACAAGTGCAATAAAATTACGTAATTATAAAACTAAAAACAACAGATTAGAACTAGAGATGGCCGAAATGCAGCGCAAGATGAGTATCTGACGATAAGGTTAAACGAATGCTAAAACAGGGATTTACCACTAAAACTCGGTTTCAAAGAAAAGTCGATTTTTCCTAATTCTCAGTCTTTTCTTTCCAGGTTTCACTTGATTCAACGGTTGTGGACCGGGACTGACCTACCCAGAGCTAAACCAGCACGAAATACGAAGAAATAAAATTTTTTACAAGTGCAATAAAATTACGTAATTATAAAACTAAAAATAACAGATTAGAACTAGAAATGGCCGAAATGCGGCGCAAGATGAGTATCTAACGATAAGGTTAAACGAATGCTACAATAAAAACAAATTTGGACTGCTTGAGATTCTAATACACAAGATATCGGTGAATTCTATAAAACAGGACATCACCACTACACCTCGGTTTCAAAGAAAAGTCGATTTTTTCCTAATTCTCAGTCTTTTCTTTCCAGGTTTCGCCTGATTCAACGGTTTTGGACCGGGACTGACCGATTCAGAGCAAAACCAGCACGAAAAACGAGGATATAAATTTTTTTACAAGTGCAATAATATTACGTAAATATAAAACTGAAGGTAAGCGATTATAACTAGAAATGAACTGAATGCGGCATCGAGAACGGTGTCTAATGATTAGACTACACAAATACTACAAGAAAAACTGTTTGAGATACTATGGACTTAATAACGAGAGGATATAGGTGATTTCCTATAAAACAGGGCTTTACTAATAGTGGTATAGACCACGGTTTCAAAGAAGAAGTCGATTTTTTCCTAATTCTGTGTGTTTTTCTTACAGGTTTTAAATGATTCAATGCTTGTGAACTGGGACTGACCGGCCGAGAGCAAAACAGCACGAAAAAGGAAGAAACAAAATGTTTAGAATTCCATTAAAATTACGTAAGTATAAAACTGAAGGTAAGCGATTATAACTAGAAATGAACTGAATGCGGCACGAGAACGGTGTCTAATGATTAGACTACACAAATACTACAAGAAAAAACTGTTTGGAGATACTATGGACTTAATAACGCGAGGATATAGGTGATTTCCTATAAAACAGGGCTTTACCACTAAAACTCGGTTTCAAAGAGAAAGTCGATTTTTTCCTAATTCTCAGTCTTTTCTTTCCAGGTTTCGCTTGATTCAACGGTTGTGGACCGGGAATGACCTACCCAGAGCAAAACCAGCACGAAATACGAAGAAATAATTTTTTTTACAAGTGCAATAAAATTATGTAATTATAAAACTAAAAATAACAGATTAGAACTAGAAATGGCCGAAATCCGGCGCAAGATGAGTATCTAACGATAAGGTTAAACGAATGCTACAATAAAAAACAAATTTGGACTGCTTGAGATTCTAATACACAAAGATATCGGTGAATTCTATAAAACAGGACATCACCACTACATTGGTTTCAAAGAAAAGTCGATTTTTTCTAATTCTGTGTGTTTTTCTTACAGGTTTTACCTGATTCGATGCTTGTGAACTGGTACTAACCGGCCGAGCAAAACAGCACGAAAAAGGAAGAAACAAAATGTTTAGAATTCCATTAAAATTACGTAAATATAAAACTGAAGGTAGCGATTATAACTAGAAATGGCCTGAATGCGGCACGAGAACGGTGTCTAATAATTAGACTACAAATACTACAAGAAAAACTGTTTGAGATACTATGGACTTAATAACGAGGAGGATATAGGTGATTTCTTATAAAACAGGGCTGTACCACTATAACGTTTTTCAAAGAAAAGTCGATTTTTCCTAATTCTCAGTCTTTTCTTTCCAGGTTTCGCTTGATTCAACGGTTGTGGACCGGGACTGACCTACCCAGAGTAAAACCAGCACGAAAAACGAGGAAATAAAATTTTGTACACGTGCAATAAAATTACGTAATTATAAAACTGAAGGTAAGCGATTATAACTAGAAATGAACTGAATGCGGCATCGAGAACGGTGTCTAATGATTAGACTACACAAATACTACAAGAAAAACTGTTTGAGATACTATGGACTTAATAACGGAGGATATAGGTGATTTCCTATAAAACAGGGCTTTACCAATAGTGGTATAGACCACGGTTTCAAAGAAAAGTCGATTTTTCCTAATTCTGTGTGTTTTTCTTACAGGTTTTACCTGATTCGATGCTTGTGAACTGAGACTGACCGGCCGAGAGCAAAACAGCACGAAAAGGAAGAAACAAAATGTTTAGGATTCCATTAAAATAACGTAAGTATAAAACTGAAGGTAAGCGATTATAACTAGAAATAGCCTGAATGCGGCATCGAGAACGGTGTCTAATAATTAGACTACACAAATACTACAAGAAAAACTGTTTGGAGATACTATGGACTTAATAACGAGAGGATATAGGTGATTTCCTATAAAACAGGGCTGTACCACTATAACGTTGTTTCAAAGAAAAGTCGACTTTTTCCTAATTCTCAGTCTTTTCTTTCCAGGTTTCACTTGATTCAACGGTTGTGGACCGGGACTGACCTACCCAGAACAAAACCAGCACGAAAAACGAGGAAATAATTTTTTACAAGTGCAATAAAATTATGTAATTATAAAACTGAAGGTAAGCGATTATAACTAGAAATGAACTGTATGCGGCACGAGAACGGTGTCTAATGATTAGACTACACAAATACTACAAGAAAAACTGTTTGAGATACTATGGACTTAATAACGAGAGGATATAGGTGATTTCCTATAAAACAGGGCTTTACCAATAGTGGTATAGACCACGGTTTCAAAGAAAAAGTCGATTTTTCCTAATTCTGTGTGTTTTTCTTAAAGGTTTTACCTGATTCGATGCTTGTGAACTGGGACTGACCGGCCGAGACCAAAAACAGCACGAAAAAGGAAGAAACAAAATGTTTAGAATTCCATTAAAATTACGTAAATATAAAACTGAAGGTAAGCGATTATAACTAGAAATAGCCTGAATGCGGCACGAGAACGGTGTCTCATGATTAGACTACACAAATACTACAAGAAAAACTGTTTGGAGATACTATGGACTTAATAACTTGAGAGGATATAGGTGATTTCCGATAAAACAGGGCTTTACCACTAAAACTCGGTTTCAAAGGAAAAATCGATTTTTTCTAATTCTCAGTCTTTTCTTTCCAGGTTTCGCTTGATTCAACGGTTGTGGACCAGGACTGACCTACCCAGAGCTAAACCAGCACGAAAAACGAGGAAATAATTTTTTACAAGTGCAATAAAATTACGTAAGTATAAAACTGAAGGAAAGCGATTATAACTAGAAATGAACTGAATGCGGCACGAGAACGGTGTCTAATAATTAGACTACACAAATACTACAAGAAAAAACTGTTTGGAGATACTATGGATTAATAACGAGGAGGATATAGGTGATTTCCTATAAAACAGGACATCACCACTACACCTCGGTTTCAAAGAAAAAGTCGATTTTTTCCTAATTCTCAGTCTTTTCTTTCCAGGTTTCGCTTGATTCAACGGTTGTGGACCGGGACTTACCTACCCAGAACAAAACCAGCACGAAATACGAAGAAATAAAAATTTTTACAAATGCAATAAAATTACGTAATTATAAAACTAAAAATAACAGATTAGAACTAGAAATGGCCGAAATGCGGCGCAAGATGAGTATCTAACGATAAGGTTAAACAGATGCTACAATAAAAACAAATTTGGACTGCTTGAGATTCTAATACACAAAGATATCGGTGAATTCCTATAAAACAGGACATCACCACTACACCTCGGTTTCAAAGGAAAAATCGATTTTTTTCTAATTCTGTGTTTTTTTCTTACAGGTTTTACCTGATTCGATGCTTGTGAACTTGGACTGACCGGCCGAGAGCAAAAACAGCACGAAAAAGGAAGAAACAAAAATGTTTAGAATTCCGTTAAAATTACGTAAGTATAAAACTGAAGGTAAGCGATTATAACTAGAAATGGCCTGAATGCGGCACGAGAACGGTGTCTAATAATTAGACTACGCAAATACTACAAGAAAAAACTGTTTGGAGATACTATGGACTTAATAACGAGAGGATATAGGTGATTTCCTATAAAACAGGGCTGTACCACTATAACGTTGTTTCAAAGAAAAAGTCGATTTTTTCCTAATTCTCAGTCTTTTCTTTCCAGGTTTCGCTTGATTCAACGGTTGTGGACCGGGACTGACCTACCCAGAGCTAAACCAGCACGAAATACGAAGAAATAAAAATTTTTACAAATGCAATAAAATTACGTAATTATAAAACTAAAAATAACAGATTAGAACTAGAAATGGCCGAAATGCGGCGCAAGATGAGTATCTAACGATAAGGTTAAACGAATGCTACAATAAAAAACAAATTTGACTGTTTGAGATTCTAATACACAAAGATATCGGTGAATTCCTATAAAACAGGACATCACCACTACACCTCGGTTTCAAAGGAAAAATCGATTTTTTTCTAATTCTGTGTTTTTTTCTTACAGGTTTTACCTGATTCGATGCTTGTGAACTTGGACTGACCGGCCGAGAGCAAAAACAGCACGAAAAAGGAAGAAACAAAAATGTTTAGAATTCCGTTAAAATTACGTAAGTATAAAACTGAAGGTAAGCGATTATAACTAGAAATGGCCTGAATGCGGCACGAGAACGGTGTCTAATAATTAGACTACGCAAATACTACAAGAAAAAACTGTTTGGAGATACTATGGACTTAATAACGAGAGGATATAGGTGATTTCCTATAAAACAGGGCTGTACCACTATAACGTTGTTTCAAAGAAAAAGTCGATTTTTTCCTAATTCTCAGTCTTTTCTTTCCAGGTTTCGCTTGATTCAACGGTTGTGGACCGACTGACCTACCCAGAACAAAACCAGCACGAAAACGAGGAAATAATTTTTTACAAGTGCACAAAATTACGTAAATATAAAACTGAAGGTAAGCGATTATAACTAGAAATGAACTGTATGCGGCACGAGAACGGTGTCTAATGATTAGACTACACAAATACTACAAGAAAAACTGTTTGAGATACTATGGACTTAATAACGAGAGGATATAGGTGATTTCCTATAAAACAGGGCTTTACCAATAGTGGTATAGACCACGGTTTCAAAGAAAAGTCGATTTTTCTAATTCTGTGTGTTTTTCTTAAAGGTTTTACCTGATTCGATGCTTGTGAACTGGGACTGACCGGCCGAGAGCAAAAACAGCACAAAAAGGAAGAAACAAAAATGTTTAGAATTCCATTAAAATTACGTAAATATAAAACTGAAGGTAAGCGATTATAACTAGAAATGGCCTGAATGCGGCACGAGAACGGTGTCTAATAATTAGACTACACAAATACTACAAGAAAAACTGTTTGGAGATACTATGGACTTAATAACGAGAGGATATAGGTGATTTCTATAAAACAGGGCTGTACCACTATAACGCGTTTCAAAGAAAAAGTCGATTTTTCCTAATTCTCAGTCTTTTCTTTCCAGGTTTCGCTTGATTCAACGGTTGTGGACCGGGACTGACCTACCCAGAGCTAAACCAGCACGAAATACGAAGACATAAAAATTTTACAAGTGCAATAAAATTACGTAATTATAAAACTAAAAATAACAGATTAGAACTAGAAATGGCCGTAATGCGGCGCAAGATGAAGTATCTAACGATAAGGTTAAACGAATGCTACAATAAAAACAAATTTGGACTGCTTGAGATTCTAATACACAAAGATATCGGTGAATTCCTATAAAACAGGACATCACCACTACACCTCGGTTTCAAAGAAAAAGTCGATTTTTCCTAATTCTCAGTCTTTTCTTTCCACATTTCGCCTGATTCAAAGGTTGTGGACCGGGACTGACCCATCCAGAGCAAAACCAGCACGAAAAACGAAGAAATAAAAATTTTACAAGTGCAATAAAATTACGTAATTATAAAACTAAAAACAACAGATTAGAACTAGAAATGGCCGAAATGCGGCGCAAGATGAAGTATCTAACGATAAGGTTAAACGAATGCTAAAACAGGGCTTTACCACTAAAACTCGGTTTCAAAGAAAAGTCGATTTTTCTAATTCTCAGTCTTTTCTTTCCACATTTCGCCTGATTCAAGGTTGTGGACCGGGACTGACCTACCCAGAGCTAAACCAGCACGAAATACGAAGAAATAAAAATTTTACAAGTGCAATAAAATTACGTAATTATAAAACTAAAAATAACAGATTAAGAACTAGAAATGGCCGTAATGCGGCGCAAGATGAGTATCTAACGATAAGGTTAAACGAATGCTACAATAAAAACAAATTTGGACTGCTTGAGATTCTAATACACAAAGATATCGGTGAATTCCTATAAAACAGGACATCACCACTACACCTCAGTTTCAAAGAAAAGTCGATTTTTCCTAATTCTGTGTGTTTTTCTTACAGGTTTCACCTGATTCGATGCTTGTGAACTGGGACTGACCGGCCGAGAGCAAAAACAGCACGAAAAGGAAGAAACAAAATGTTTAAATTCCATTAAAATTACGTAAGTATAAAACTGAAGGTAAGCGATTATAACTAGAAATGGCCTGAATGCGGCACGAGAATTATGTCTAATAATTAGACTACACAAATACTACAAGAAAAACTGTTTGGAGATACTATGGACTTAATAACGAGAGGATATAGGTGATTTCCTATAAAACAGGGCTGTACCACTATAACGCGGTTTCAAAGAAAAGTCGATTTTTCCTAATTCTCAGTCTTTTCTTTCCAGGTTTCGCTTGATTCAACGGTTGTGGACCGGACTGACCTACCCAGAGCTAAACCAGCACGAAATACGAAGAAATAAAAATTTTACAAGTGCAATAAAATTACGTAATTATAAAACTAAAAATAACAGATTAGAACTAGAAATGGCCGAAATGCGGCGCAAGATGAGTATCTAACGATAAGGTTAAACGAATGCTACAATAAAAACAAATTTGGACTGTTTGAGATTCTAATACACAAAGATATCGGTGAATTCCTATAAAACAGGACATCACCACTACACCTCGGATTCAAAGAAAAGTCGATTTTTCTAATTCTGTGTGTTTTTCTTACAGGTTTTACCTGATTCGATGCTTGTGAACTGGGACTGACCGGCCGAGAGCAAAACAGCACGAAAAGGAAGAAACAAAATGTTTAGAATTCCATTAAAATTACGTAAATATAAAACTGAAGGTAAGCGATTATAACTAGAAATGGCCTGAATGCGGCATCGAGAATTATGTCTAATAATTAGACTACACAAATACTACAAGAAAAACTGTTTGGAGATACTATGGACTTAATAACGAGAGGATATAGGTGATTTCCTATAAAACAGGACATCACCACTACACCTCGGTTTCAAAGAAAAAGTCGATTTTTCCTAATTCTCAGTCTTTTCTTTCCAGGTTTCGCTTGATTCAACGGTTGTGGACCGGGACTGACCTACCAGAGCTAAACCAGCACGAAATACGAAGAAATAAAAATTTTACAAGTGCAATAAAATTACGTAATTATAAAACTAAAAATAACAGATTAGAACTAGAAATGGCCGTAATGCGGCGCAAGATGAGTATCTAACGATAAGGTTAAACAGATACTACAATAAAAACAAATTTGGACTGCTTGAGATTCTAATACACAGAGATATCGGTGAATTCCTATAAAACAGGACATCACCACTACACCTCGGTTTCAAAGAAAAAGTCGATTTTTCTAATTCTCAGTATTTTCTTTCCACATTTCGCCTGATTCAAGGTTGTGGACCGGGACTGACCCATCCAGAGCAAAACCAGCACGAAAATCGAAGAAATAAAAATTTTACAAGTGCAATAAAATTACGTAATTATAAAACTAAAAATAACAGATTAGAACTAGAGATGGCCGAAATGCGGCGCAAGATGAGTATCTATCGATAAGGTTAAACGAATGCTAAAACAGGGCTTTACCACGAAAACTCGGTTTCAAAGAAAAAGTCGATTTTTCCTAATTCTCAGTCTTTTCTTTCCAGGTTTCGCTTGATTCAACGGTTGTGGACCGGGACTGACCTACAGAGCTAAACCAGCACGAAATACGAAGAAATAAAAATTTTACAAGTGCAATAAAATTACGTAATTATAAAACTAAAAATAACAGATTAGAACTAGAAATGGACGAAATGCGGCGCAAGATGAGTATCTAACGATAAGGTTAAACAGATGCTACAATAAAAACAAATTTGGACTGTTTGAGATTCTAATACACAGAGATATCGGTGAATTCTATAAAACAGGACATCACCACTACACCTCGGTTTCAAAGAAAAAGTCGATTTTTTCCTAATTCTCAGTCTTTTCTTTCCACATTTCGCCTGATTCAAGGTTGTGGACCGGGACTGACCCATCGAGAGCAAAACCAGCACGAAAACGAAGAAATAAAAATTTTACAAGTGCAATAAAATTACGTAATTATAAAACTAAAACAACAGATTAGAACTAGAGATGGCCGAAATGCAGCGCAAGATGAGTATCTGACGATAAGGTTAAACGAATGCTAAAACAGGGCTTTACCACGAAAACTCGGTTTCAAAGAAAAAGTCGATTTTTCCTAATTCTCAGTCTTTTCTTTCCAGGTTTCGCTTGATTCAACGGTTGTGGACCGGGACTGACCTACCAGAGCTAAACCAGCACGAAATACGAAGAAATAAAAATTTTACAAGTGCAATAAAATTACGTAATTATAAAACTAAAAATAACAGATTAGAACTAGAAATGGACGAAATGCGGCGCAAGATGAGTATCTAACGATAAGGTTAAACGAATGCTACAATAAAAACAAATTTGGACTGCTTGAGATTCTAATACACAAAGATATCGGTGAATTCCTATAAAACAGGACATCACCACTACACCTCGGATTCAAAGAAAAAGTCGATTTTTCCTAATTCTGTGTGTTTTTCTTACAGGTTTCACCTGATTCGATGCTTGTGAACTGGGACTGACCGGCCGAGAGCAAAACAGCACGAAAAGGAAGAAACAAAATGTTTAGAATTCCATTAAAATTACGTAAGTATAAAACTGAAGGTAAGCGATTATAACTAGAAATGGCCTGAATGCGGCACGAGAATTATGTCTAATAATTAGACTACACAAATACTACAAGAAAAAACTGTTTGGAGATACTATGGACTTAATAACGAGAGGATATAGGTGATTTCCTATAAAACAGGGCTGTACCACTATAACGCGGTTTCAAAGAAAAAGTCGATTTTTTCCTAATTCTCAGTCTTTTCTTTCCAGGTTTCGCTTGATTCAACGGTTGTGGACCGGGACTGACCTACCCAGAGCTAAACCAGCACGAAATACGAAGAAATAAAAATTTTTACAAGTGCAATAAAATTACGTAATTATAAAACTAAAAATAACAGATTAGAACTAGAAATGGCCGTAATGCGGCGCAAGATGAAGTATCTAACGATAAGGTTAAACGAATGCTACAATAAAAAACAAATTTGGACTGCTTGAGATTCTAATACACAAAGATATCGGTGAATTCCTATAAAACAGGACATCACCACTACACCTCGGTTTCAAAGAAAAAGTCGATTTTTTCTAATTCTCAGTATTTTCTTTCCACATTTCGCCTGATTCAAGGTTGTGGACCAGGACTGACCTACCAGAGCTAAACCAGCACGAAAATCGAAAAATAAAAATTTTTACAAGTGCAATAAAATTACGTAATTATAAAACTAAAACAACAGATTAGAACTAGAAATGGCCGAAATGCGGCGCAAGATGAGTATCTATCGATAAGGTTAAACGAATGCTAAAACAGGGCTTTACCACGAAAACTCGGTTTCAAAGAAAAAGTCGATTTTTTCCTAATTCTTAGTCTTTTCTTTCCAGGTTTCGCTTGATTCAACGGTTGTGGACCGGGACTGACCTACCAGAGCTAAACCAGCACGAAATACGAAGAAATAAAATTTTTACAAGTGCAATAAAATTACGTAATTATAAAACTAAAAATAACAGATTAGAACTAGAAATGGACGAAATGCGGCGCAAGATGAGTATCTAACGATAAGGTTAAACAGATGCTACAATAAAAACAAATTTGGACTGCTTGAGATTCTAATACACAAAGATATCGGTGAATTCCTATAAAACAGGACATCACCACTACACCTCGGTTTCAAAGAAAAAGTCGATTTTTTCTAATTCTCAGTATTTTCTTTCCACATTTCGCCTGATTCAAGGTTGTGGACCGGGACTGACCCATCCAGAGCAAAACCAGCACGAAAATCGAAAAATAAAATTTTTACAAGTGCAATAAAATTACGTAATTATAAAACTAAAAACAACAGATTAGAACTAGAAATGGCCGAAATGCGGCGCAAGATGAGTATCTATCGATAAGGTTAAACGAATGCTAAAACAGGGCTTTACCACGAAAACTCGGTTTCAAAGAAAAAGTCGATTTTTCCTAATTCTCAGTCTTTTCTTTCCAGGTTTCCTTGATTCAACGGTTGTGGACCGGGACTGACCTACCCAGAGCTAAACCAGCACGAAATACGAAGAAATAAAAATTTTTACAAGTGCAATAAAATTACGTAATTATAAAACTAAAAATAACAGATTAGAACTAGAAATGGACGAAATGCGGCGCAAGATGAGTATCTAACGATAAGGTTAAACGAATGCTACAATAAAAAACAAATTTGGACTGTTTGAGATTCTAATACACAGAGATATCGGTGAATTCCTATAAAACAGGACATCACCACTACACCTCGGTTTCAAAGAAAAAGTCGATTTTTTCCTAATTCTCAGTCTTTTCTTTCCACATTTCGCCTGATTCAAAGGTTGTGGACCGGGACTGACCCATCCAGAGCAAAACCAGCACGAAAAACGAAGAAATAAAAATTTTTACAAGTGCAATAAAATTACGTAATTATAAAACTAAAACAACAGATTAGAACTAGAGATGGCCGAAATGCAGCGCAAGATGAGTATCTGACGATAAGGTTAAACGAATGCTAAAACAGGGCTTTACCACTAAAACTCGGTTTCAAAGAAAAAGTCGATTTTTTCCTAATTCTCAGTCTTTTCTTTCCAGGTTTCGCTTGATTCAACGGTTGTGGACCGGGACTGACCTACCCAGAGCTAAACCAGCACGAAATACGAAGAAATAAAATTTTTTACAAGTGCAATAAAATTACGTAATTATAAAACTAAAAATAACAGATTAGAACTAGAAATGGCCGAAATGCGGCGCAAGATGAGTATCTAACGATAAGGTTAAACGAATGCTACAATAAAAAACAAATTTGGACTGTTTGAGATTCTAATACACAGAGATATCGGTGAATTCCTATAAAACAGGACATCACCACTACACCTCGGTTTCAAAGAAAAGTCGATTTTTCCTAATTTCAGTCTTTTCTTTCCACATTTCGCCTGATTCAAAGGTTGTGGACCGGGACTGACCCATCCAGAGCAAAACCAGCACGAAAAACGAAGAAATAAAAATTTTTACAAGTGCAATAAAATTACGCAATTATAAAACTAAAACAACAGATTAGAACTAGAGATGGCCGAAATGCGGCGCAAGATGAGTATCTGACGATAAGGTTAAACGAATGCTAAAACAGGGCTTTACCACTAAAACTCGGTTTCAAAGAAAAGTCGATTTTTCCTAATTCTCAGTCTTTTCTTTCCAGGTTTCGCTTGATTCAACGGTTGTGGACCAGGACTGACCTACCCAGAGCTAAACCAGCACGAAATACGAAGAAATAAAATTTTTACAAGTGCAATAAAATTACGTAATTATAAAACTAAAAATAACAGATTAGAACTAGAAATGGCCGAAATGCGGCGCAAGATGAGTATCTAACGATAAGGTTAAACGAATGCTACAATAAAAAACAAATTTGGACTGCTTGAGATTCTAATACACAAAGATATCGGTGAATTCTATAAAACAGGACATCACCACTACACCTCGGTTTCAAAGAAAAGTCGATTTTTCCTAATTCTTAGTCTTTTCTTTCCAGGTTTCGCCTGATTCAACGGTTTTGGACCGGGACTGACCGATTCAGAGCAAAACCAGCACGAAAAACGAGGATATAATTTTTTTACAAGTGCAATAATATTACGTAAATATAAAACTGAAGGTAAGCGATTATAACTAGAAATGAACTGAATGCGGCATCGAGAACGGTGTCTAATAATTAGACTACACAAATACTACAAGAAAAACTGTTTGGAGATACTATGGACTTAATAACGAGGATATAGGTGATTTCCTATAAAACAGGGCTTTACTAATAGCGGTATAGACCACGGTTTCAAAGAAGAAGTCGATTTTTTCCTAATTCTGTGTGTTTTCCTTACAGGTTTTAAATGATTCAATGCTTGTGAACTGGGACTGACCGGCCGAGAGCAAAAACAGCACGAAAAAGGAAGAAACAAAAATGTTTAGAATTCCATTAAAATTACGTAAGTATAAAACTGAAGGTAAGCGATTATAACTAGAAATGGCCTGAATGCGGCACGAGAACGGTGTCTAATGATTAGACTACACAAATACTACAAGAAAAAACTGTTTGGAGATACTATGGACTTAATAACGCGAGGATATAGGTGATTTCCTATAAAACAGGGCTTTACCACTAAAACTCGGTTTTAAAGAGAAAGTCGATTTTTTCCTAATTCTCAGTCTTTTCTTTCCAGGTTTCACTTGATTCAACGGTTGTGGACCGGGACTGACCTACCCAGAGCAGAACCAGCACGAAATACGAAGAAATAATTTTTTTTACAAGTGCAATAAAATTATGTAATTATAAAACTAAAAATAACAGATTAGAACTAGAAATGGCCGAAATCCGGCGCAAGATGAGTATCTAACGATAAGGTTAAACGAATGCTACAATAAAAAACAAATTTGGACTGCTTGAGATTCTAATACACAAAGATATCGGTGAATTCCTATAAAACAGGACATCACCACTACACCTCGGTTTCAAAGAAAAGTCGATTTTTCTAATTCTGTGTGTTTTTCTTACAGGTTTTACCTGATTCGATGCTTGTGAACTGGTACTAACCGGCCGAGAGCAAAAACAGCACGAAAAAGGAAGAAACAAAAATGTTTAGAATTCCATTAAAATTACGTAAGTATAAAACTGAAGGTAAGCGATTATAACTAGAAATGGCCTGAATGCGGCATCGAGAACGGTGTCTAATAATTAGACTACAAATACTACAAGAAAAACTGTTTGGAGATACTATGGACTTAATAACGAGAGGATATAGGTGATTTCTTATAAAACAGGGCTGTACCACTATAACGTTTTTCAAAGAAAAGTCGATTTTTCTAATTCTCAGTCTTTTCTTTCCAGGTTTCGCTTGATTCAACGGTTGTGGACCGACTGACCTACCCAGAGTAAAACCAGCACGAAAAACGAGGAAATAAATTTTTGTACACGTGCAATAAAATTACGTAAATATAAAACTGAAGGTAAGCGATTATAACTAGAAATGAACTGAATGCGGCACGAGAACGGTGTCTAATGATTAGACTACACAAATACTACAAGAAAAACTGTTTGAGATACTATGGACTTAATAACGGAGGATATAGGTGATTTCCTATAAAACAGGGCTTTACCAATAGTGGTATAGACCACGGTTTCAAAGAAAAGTCGATTTTTCCTAATTCTGTGTGTTTTTCTTACAGGTTTTACCTGATCTGATGCTTGTGAACTGAGACTGACCGGCCGAGAGCAAAAACAGCACGAAAAAGGAAGAAACAAAATGTTTAGGATTCCATTAAAATAACGTAAGTATAAAACTGAAGGTAAGCGATTATAACCAGAAATGGCCTGAATGCGGCACGAGAACGGTGTCTAATAATTAGACTACACAAATACTACAAGAAAAACTGTTTGGAGATACTATGGACTTAATAACGAGAGGATATAGGTGATTTCCTATAAAACAGGGCTGTACCACTATAACGTTGTTTCAAAGAAAAGTCGACTTTTTCCTAATTCTCAGTCTTTTCTTTCCAGGTTTCCTTGATTCAACGGTTGTGGACCGGGACTGACCTACCCAGAACAAAACCAGCACGAAAACGAGGAAATAATTTTTTACAAGTGCAATAAAATTACGTAAATATAAAACTGAAGGTAAGCTGATTATAACTAGAAATGAACTGTATGCGGCACGAGAACGGTGTCTAATGATTAGACTACACAAATACTACAAGAAAAACTGTTTGAGATACTATGGACTTAATAACGAGAGGATATAGGTGATTTCCATAAAACAGGGCTTTACCAATAGTGGTATAGACCACGGTTTCAAAGAAAAGTCGATTTTTCCTAATTCTGTGTGTTTTTCTTAAAGGTTTTACCTGATCTGATGCTTGTGAACTGGGACTGACCGGCCGAGACCAAAAACAGCACGAAAAGGAAGAAACAAAATGTTTAGGATTCCATTAAAATTACGTAAGTATAAAACCGAAGGTAAGCGATTATAACTAGAAATAGCCTGAATGCGGCACGAGAACGGTGTCTCATGATTAGACTACACAAATACTACAAGAAAAACTGTTTGGAGATACTATGGACTTAATAACGCGAGGATATAGGTGATTTCCGATAAAACAGGGCTTTACCACTAAAACTCGGTTTCAAAGAAAAAGCCGATTTTTCCTAATTCTCAGTCTTTTCTTTCCAGGTTTCGCTTGATTCAACGGTTGTGGACCGGGACTGACCTACCCAGAGCAAAACCAGCACGAAAACGAGGAAATATTTTTACAAGTGCAATAAAATTACGTAAATATAAAACTGAAGGAAAGCGATTATAACTAGAAATGAACTGAATGCGGCACGAGAACGGTGTCTAATAATTAGACTACACAAATACTACAAGAAAAACTGTTTGAGATACTATGGACTTAATAACGAGAGGATATAGGTGATTTCCTATAAAACAGGGCTGTACCACTATAACGCGGTTTCAAAGAAAAGTCGATTTTTCCTAATTCTCAGTCTTTTCTTCCAGGTTTCGCTTGATTCAACGGTTGTGGACCGGACTGACCTACCCAGAGCTAAACCAGCACGAAATACGAAGAAATAAAATTTTTACAAATGCAATAAAATTACGTAATTATAAAACTAAAAATAACAGATTAGAACTAGAAATGGCCGAAATGCGGCGCAAGATGAGTATCTAACGATAAGGTTAAACGAATGCTACAATAAAAAACAAATTTGGACTGCTTGAGATTCTAATACACAAAGATATCGGTGAATTCCTATAAAACAGGACATCACCACTACACCTCGGTTTCAAAGGAAAAATCGATTTTTTTCTAATTCTGTGTTTTTTACTTACAGGTTTTACCTGATTCGATGCTTGTGAACTTAGACTGACCGGCCGAGAGCAAAAACAGCACGAAAAAGGAAGAAACAAAAATGTTTAGAATTCCGTTAAAATTACGTAAGTATAAAACTGAAGGTAAGCGATTATAACTAGAAATGAACTGAATGCGGCACGAGAACGGTGTCTAATAATTAGACTACGCAAATACTACAAGAAAAAACTGTTTGGAGATACTATGGACTTAATAACGAGGATATAGGTGATTTCCTATAAAACAGGGCTGTACCACTATAACGTTGTTTCAAAGAAAAAGTCGATTTTTCCTAATTTCAGTCTTTCTTCCAGGTTTCGCTTGATTCAACGGTTGTGGACCGGGACTGACCTACCCAGAACAAAACCAGCACGAAAACGAGGAAATAATTTTTTACAAGTGCAATAAAATTACGTAAATATAAAACTGAAGGTAAGCGATTATAACTAGAAATGAACTGTATGCGGCACGAGAACGGTGTCTAATGATTAGACTACACAAATACTACAAGAAAAACTGTTTGAGATACTATGGACTTAATAACGAGAGGATATAGGTGATTTCCTATAAAACAGGGCTTTACCAATAGTGGTATAGACCACGGTTTCAAAGAAAAAGTCGATTTTTCCTAATTCTGTGTGTTTTTCTTACAGGTTTTACCTGATCTGATGCTTGTGAACTGGGACTGACCGGCCGAGAGCAAAAACAGCACGAAAAGGAAGAAACAAAAATGTTTAGAATTCCATTAAAATTACGTAAGTATAAAACTGAAGGTAAGCGATTATAACTAGAAATGGCCTGAATGCGGCACGAGAACGGTGTCTAATGACTAGACTACACAAATACTACAAGAAAAACTGTTTGAGATTCTAATACACAAAGATATCGGTGAATTCCTATAAAACAGGGCTTTACCAATAGTGGTATAGACCACGGTTTCAAAGAAAAAGTCGATTTTTCCTAATTCTGTGTGTTTTTCTTACAGGTTTTACCTGATCTGATGCTTGTGAACTGGGACTGACCGGCCGAGAGCAAAAACAGCACGAAAAGGAAGAAACAAAAATGTTTAGGATTCCATTAAAATTACGTAAGTATAAAACTGAAGGTGTTGATTATAACTAGAAATGGCCTGAATGCGGCACGAGAACGGTGTCTAATAATTAGACTACGCAAATACTACAAGAAAAACTGTTTGGAGATACTATGGACTTAATAACGAGAGGATATAGGTGATTTCTATAAAACAGGGCTTTACCAATAGTGGTATAGACCACGGTTTCAAAAGAAAAAGTCGATTTTTCCTAATTTCAGTCTTTTCTTTCCAGGTTTCGCTTGATTCAACGGTTGTGGACCGGGACTGACCTACCCAGAACAAAACCAGCACGAAAAACGAGGAAATAATTTTTTTTACAAGTGCAATAAAATTACGTAAATATAAAACTGAAGGTAAGCGATTATAACTAGAAATGAACTGTATGCGGCACGAGAACGGTGTCTAATGATTAGACTACACAAATACTACAAGAAAAACCTGTTTGAGATACTATGGACTTAATAACGAGAGGATATAAGTGATTTCCTATAAAACAGGGCTTTACCAATAGTGGTATAGACCACGGTTTCAAAGAAAAAGTCGATTTTTTCCTAATTCTGTGTGTTTTTCTTACAGGTTTTACCTGATTCGATGCTTGTGAACTGGGACTGACCGGCCGAGAGCAAAAACAGCACGAAAAAGGAAGAAACAAAAATGTTTAGAATTCCATTAAAATTACGTAAGTATAAAACTGAAGGTATGCGATTATAACTAGAAATGGCCTGAATGCGGCACGAGAACGGTGTCTAATGACTAGACTACACAAATACTACAAGAAAAACTGTTTGAGATACTCATGGACTTAATAACGAGGATATAGGTGATTTCTATAAAACAGGGTTTTACCAATAGTGGTATAGACCACGGTTTCAAAAGAAAAGTCGATTTTTCCTAATTCTGTGTGTTTTTCTTACAGGTTTTACCTGATTCGATGCTTGTGAATTGAGACTGACCGGCCGAGAGCAAAAACAGCACGAAAAAGGAAGAAACAAAATGTTTAGGATTCCATTAAAATTACGTAAGTATAAAACTGAAGGTAAGCGATTATAACTAGAAATGGCCTGAATGCGGCACGAGAACGGTGTCTAATAATTAGACTACGCAAATACTACAAGAAAAAACTGTTTGGAGATAATATGGACTTAATAACGAGAGGATATAGGTGATTTCCTATAAAACAGGGCTGTACCACTATAACGTTGTTTCAAAGAAAAAGTCGATTTTTTCCTAATTCTCAGTCTTTTCTTTCCAGGTTTCGCTTGATTCAACGGTTGTGGACCGGGACTGACCTACCCAGAGCAAAACCAGCACGAAAAACGAGGAAATAATTTTTTTTACAAGTGCAATAAAATTACGTAAATATAAAACTGAAGGTAAGCGATTATAACTAGAAATGGCCTGAATGCGGCACGAGAACGGTGTCTCATGATTAGACTACACAAATACTACACGAAAAAACTGTTTGGAGATACTATGGACTTAATAACGCGAGGATATAGGTGATTTCCGATAAAACAGGGCTTTACCACTAAAACTCGGTTTCAAAGAAAAAGTCGATTTTTTCCTAATTCTCAGTCTTTTCTTTCCACATTTCGCCTGATTCAAAGGTTGTGGACCGGGACTGACCCATCCAGAGCAAAACCAGCACGAAAAACGAAGAAATAAAATTTTTACAAGTGCAATAAAATTACGTAATTATAAAACTAAAAACAACAGATTAGAACTAGAAATGGCCGAAATGCGGCGCAAGATGAGTATCTAACGATAAGGTTAAACGAATGCTAAAACAGGGCTTTACCACTAAAACTCGGTTTCCAAAGAAAAGTCGATTTTTCCTAATTTCAGTCTTTTCTTTCGAGGTTTCGCTTGATTCAACGGTTGTTGACCGGGACTGACCTACCCAGAGCTAAACCAGCACGAAATACGAAGAAATAAAATTTTTTACAAGTGCAATAAAATTACGTAATTATAAAACTAAAAATAACAGATTAGAACTAGAAATGGCCGAAATGCGGCGCAAGATGAAAATCTAACGATAAGGTTAAACGAATGCTACAATAAAAAACTAATTTGGACTGCTTGAGATTCTAATACACAAAGATATCGGTGAATTCCTATAAAACAGGACATCACCACTACACCTCGGTTTCAAAGAAAAAGTCGATTTTTTTCTAATTCTGTGTGTTTTTCTTACAGGTTTTACCTGAATCGATGCTTGTGAACTGGGACTGACTGGCCGAGAGCAAAAACAGCACGAAAAAGGAAGAAACAAAATGTTTAGAATTCCATTAAAATTACGTAAGCATAAAACTGAAGGTAAGCTGATTATAACTAGAAATGGCCTGAATGCGGCATCGAGAACGGTGTCTAATAATTAGACTACGCAAATACTACAAGAAAAACTGTTTGGAGATACTATGGACTTAATAACGAGGATATAGGTGATTTCCTATAAAACAGGGCTGTACCACTATAACGTTGTTTCAAAGAAAAGTCGATTTTTTCTAATTCTCAGTCTTTTCTTCCAGGTTTCGCTTGATTCAACGGTTGTGGACCGGACTGACCTACCCAGAGCAAAACCAGCACGAAAAACGAGGAAATAATTTTTTACAAGTGCAATAAAATTACGTAAATATAAAACTGAAGGTAAGCTGATTATAACTAGAATTGGCCTGAATGCGGCACGAGAACGGTGTCTAATGATTAGACTACACAAATACTACAAGAAAAACTGTTTGAGATACTATGGACTTAATAACGAGAGGATATAGGTGATTTCCTATAAAACAGGGTTTTACCAATAGTGGTATAGACCACGGTTTCAAAGAAAAAAGTCAATTTTTTCCTAATTCTGTGTGTTTTTCTTACAGGTTTTACCTGATTCGATGCTTGTGAACTGGGACTGACCGGCCGAGAGCAAAAACAGCACGAAAAGGAAGAAACAAAATGTTTAGAATTCCATTAAAATTACGTAAGTATTAAACTGAAGGTAAGCGATTATAACTAGAAATGGCCTGAATGCGGCACGAGAACGGTGTCTAATAATTAGACTACACAAATACTACAAGAAAAAACTGTTTGGAGATACTATGGACTTAATAACGAGAGGATATAGGTGATTTCCTATAAAACAGGGCTTTACCAATAGTGGTATAGACCACGTTTTCAAAGAAAAAGTCGATTTTTTCCTAATTCTGTGTGTTTTTCTTACAGGTTTTACCTGATTCGATGCTTGTGAACTGGGACTGACCGGCCGAGAACAAAAACAGCACGAAAAAGGAAGAAACAAAAATGTTTAGAATTCCATTAAAATTACGTAAGTATAAAACTGAAGGTAAGCGATTATAACTAGAAATGGCCTGAATGCGGCACGAGAACGGTGTCTCACGATTAGACTATACAAATACTACAAGAAAAACTGTTTGAGATACTATGGACTTAATAACGAGAGGATATAGGTGATTTCTATAAAACAGGGTTTTACCAATAGTGGTATAGACCACGGTTTCAAAGAAAAAGTCGATTTTTCCTAATTCTGTGTGTTTTTCTTACAGGTTTTACCTTATTCGATGCTTGTGAACTGGGACTGACCGGCCGAGAGCAAAACAGCACGAAAAAGGAAGAAACAAAATGTTTAGAATTCCATTAAAATTACGTAAGTATAAAACTGAAGGTAAGCGATTATAACTAGAAATGGCCTGAATGCGGCACGAGAACGGTGTCTCACGATTAGACTATACAAATACTACAAGAAAAACTGTTTGAGATACTATGGACTTAATAACGCGAGGATATAGGTGATTTCCTATAAAACAGGGCTTTACCACTAAAACTCGGTTTCAAAGAGAAAGTCGATTTTTCCTAATTTCAGTCTTTTCTTTCCAGGTTTCGCTTGATTCAACGGTTGTGGACCGGGACTGACCTACCCAGAGCAAAACCAGCACGAAATACGAAGAAATAAAATTTTTACAAGTGCAATAAAATTACGTAATTATAAAACTAAAAATAACAGATTAGAACTAGAAATGGCCGAAATGCGGCGCAAGATGAGTATCTAACGATAAGGTTAAACGAATGCTACAATAAAAACAAATTTGGACTGCTTGAGATTCTAATACACAGAGATATCGGTGAATTCTATAAAACAGGACATCACCACTACACCTCGGTTTCAAAGAAAAAGTCGATTTTTTCTAATTCTGTGTGTTTTTCTTACAGGTTTTACCTGATTCGATGCTTGTGGACCGGGACTGATCGGCCGAGAGCAAAACAGCACGAAAAAGGAAGAAACAAAATGTTTAGGAATTCCATTAAAATTACGTAAGTATAAAACTGAAGGTAAGCGATTATAACTAGAAATGGCCTGAATGCGGCACGAGAACGGTGTCTAATGATTAGACTACACAAATACTACAAGAAAAACTGTTTGAGATACTATGGACTTAATAACGCGAGGATATAGGTGATTTCCTATAAAACAGGGCTTTACCAATAGTGGTATAGACCACGGTTTCAAAGAAAAAGTCGATTTTTTCCTAATTCTGTGTGTTTTTCTTACAGGTTTTACCTTATTCGATGCTTGTGAACTGGGACTGACCGGCCGAGAGCAAAAACAGCACGAAAAAGGAAGAAACAAAAATGTTTAGAATTCCATTAAAATTACGTAAGTATAAAACTGAAGGTAAGCGATTATAACTAGAAATGGCCTGAATGCGGCACGAGAACGGTGTCTCACGATTAGACTATACAAATACTACAAGAAAAACTGTTTGGAGATACTATGGACTTAATAACGCGAGGATATAGGTGATTTCCTATAAAACAGGGCTTTACCACTAAAACTCGGTTTCAAAGAGAAAGTCGATTTTTTCCTAATTCTCAGTCTTTTCTTTCCAGGTTTCGCTTGATTCAACGGTTGTGGACCAGGACTGACCCATCCAGAGCAAAACCAGCACGAAATACGAAGAAATAAAATTTTTACAAGTGCAATAAAATTATGTAATTATAAAACTAAAAATAACAGATTAGAACTAGAAATGGCCGAAATGCGGCGCAAGATGAGTATCTAACGATAAGGTTAAACAGATGCTACAATAAAAACAAATTTGGACTGCTTGAGATTCTAATACACAAAGATATCGGTGAATTCCTATAAAACAGGACATCACCACTACACCTCGGTTTCAAAGAAAAAGTCGATTTTTTTCTAATTCTGTGTGTTTTTCTTACAGGTTTTACCTGATTCGATGCTTGTGGACCGGGACTGATCGGCCGAGAGCAAAAACAGCACGAAAAAGGAAGAAACAAAAATTTTTAGAATTCTATTAAAATTACGTAAGTATAAAACTGAAGGTAAGCGATTATAACTAGAAATGGCCTGAATGCGGCACGAGAACGGTGTCTAATGATAAGACTACAAGAAAAAACTGTTTGGAGATACTATGGACTTAATAACGCGAGGATATAGGTTATTTCCTAAAAAAACAGGGCTTTACCACTATAACTCGGTTTCAAAGAAAAAGTCGTTGTTTTCCTAATTCTCAGTCTTTTCTTTCCACATTTCGCCTGATTCAAAGGTTTAGGACCGGGACTGACCCATCCAGAGCAAATCCAGCACGAAAAACGAAGAAATAAAATTTTTACAAGTGCAATAAAATTACGTAATTATAAAACTAAAAATAACAGATTAGAACTAGAAATGGCCGAAATGCGGCGTAAGATGAGTATCTTACGATAAGATTAAACGAATGCAAGAATAAAAAACAAATTTAGACTGTTTGAGATTCTAATACACAGAGATATCGGTGAATTCCTATAAAACAGGACATCACCACTACACCTCGGTTTCAAAGAAAAGTCGATTTTTTCCTAATTCTCAGTCTTTTCTTTCCACATTTCGCCTGATTCAAAGGTTGTGGACCGGGACTGACCCATCCAGAGCAAAACCAGCACGAAAAACGAAGAAATAAAATTTTTACAAGTGCAATAAAATTACGTAATTATAAAACTAAAAACAACAGATTAGAACTAGAAATGGCCGAAATGCGGCGCAAGATGAGTATCTAACGATAAGGTTAAACGAATGCTAAAACAGGGCTTTACCATTAAAACTCGGTTTCAAAGAAAAAGTCGATTTTTTCCTAATTCTCAGTCTTTTCTTTCCAGGTTTCGCTTGATTCAACGGTTGTGGACTGGGACTGACCTACCCAGAGCAAAACCAGCACGAAACACGAGGAAATAATTTTTTTTACAGGTGCAATAAAATTACGTAAATATAAAACTGAAGGTAAGCGATTATAACTAGAAATGAACTGAATGCGGCACGAGAACGGTGTCTAATGATTAGACTACACAAATACTATAAGAAAAAACTGTTTGAGATACTATGGACTTAATAACGAGAGGATATAGGTGATTTCCTATAAAACAGGGCTTTACCAATAGTGGTATAGACCACGGTTTCAAAGAAAAGTCGATTTTTTCCTAATTCTGTGTGTTTTTCTTACAGGTTTTACCTGATTCGATACTTGTGAACTGGGACTGACCGGCCGAGAGCAAAAACAGCACGAAAAAGGAAGAAACAAAAATGTTTAGAATTCCATTAAAATTACGTAAGTATAAAACTGAAGGTAAGCGATTATAACTAGAAATGGCCTGAATGCGGCACGAGAACGGTGTCTAATAATTAGACTACACAAATACTACAAGAAAAACTGTTTGGAGATACTATGGACTTAATAACGAGAGGATATAGGTGATTTCCTATAAAACAGGGCTTTACCAATAGTGGTATAGACCACGGTTTCAAAGAAAAGTCGATTTTTTCCTAATTCTGTGTGTTTTTCTTACAGGTTTTACCTGATTCGATACTTGTGAACTGGGACTGACCGGCCGAGAGCAAAAACAGCACGAAAAAGGAAGAAACAAAAATGTTTAGAATTCCATTAAAATTACGTAAGTATAAAACTGAAGGTAAGCGATTATAACTAGAAATGGCCTGAATGCGGCACGAGAACGGTGTCTAATAATTAGACTACACAAATACTACAAGAAAAAACTGTTTGGAGATACTATGGACTTAATAACGAGAGGATATAGGTGATTCCCTATAAAACAGGGCTGTACCACTATAACGCGGTTTCAAAGAAAAAGTCGATTTTTTCCTAATTCTCAGTCTTTTCTTTCCAGGTTTCGCTTGATTCAACGGTTGTGGACCGGGACTGACCCATCCAGAGCAAAACCAGCACGAAAAACGAAGAAATAAAATTTTTACAAGTGCAATAAAATTACGTAATTATAAAACTAAAAACAACAGATTAGAACTAGAAATGGCCGAAATGCGGCGCAAGATGAGTATCTATCGATAAGGTTAAACGAATGCTAAAACAGGGCTTTACCACTAAAACTCGGTTTCAAAGAAAAAGTCGATTTTTTCCTAATTCTCAGTCTTTTCTTTCCAGGTTTCGCTTGATTCAAGGGTTGTGGACTGGGACTGACCTACCCAGAGCAAAACCAGCACGAAACACGAGGAAATAAAATTTTTTACAAGTGCAATAAAATTACGTAAATATAAAACTGAAGGTAAGCGATTATAACTAGAAATGGCCTGAATGCGGCACGAGAACGGTGTCTAATAGTTAGACTACACAAATACTACAAGAAAAACTGTTTGGAGATACTATGGACTTAATAACGAGGAGGATATAGGTGATTTCCTATAAAACAGGGCTTTACCAATAGTGGTATAGACCACGGTTTCAAAGAAAAAGTCGATTTTTTCCTAATTCTGTGTGTTTTTCTTACAGGTTTTACCTGATTCGATGCTTGTGAACTGGGACTGACCGGCCGAGAGCAAAAACAGCACAAAAAAGGAAGAAACAAAATGTTTAAATTCCATTAAAATTACGTAAGTATAAAACTGAAGGTAAGCGATTATAACTAGAAATGGCCTGAATGCGGCATCGAGAACGGTGTCTAATAATTAGACTACACAAATACTACAAGAAAAAACTGTTTGGAGATACTATGGACTTAATAACGAGAGGATATAGGTGATTTCCTATAAAACAGGGCTGTACCACTATAACGCGTTTCAAAGAAAAAGTCGATTTTTTCCTAATTCTCAGTCTTTTCTTTCCAGGTTTCGCTTGATTCAACGGTTGTGGACCGGGACTGACCTACCCAGAGCTAAACCAGCACGAAATACGAAGACATAAAAATTTTTACAAGTGCAATAAAATTACGTAATTATAAAACTAAAAATAACAGATTAGAACTAGAAATGGCCGTAATGCGGCGCAAGATGAGTATCTAACGATAAGGTTAAACGAATGCTACAATAAAAAACAAATTTGGACTGCTTGAGATTCTAATACACAAAGATATCGGTGAATTCCTATAAAACAGGACATCACCACTACACCTCGGTTTCAAAGAAAAAGTCGATTTTTTTCTAATTCTCAGTCTTTTCTTTCCATATTTCGCCTGATTCAAAGGTTGTGGACCGGGACTGACCCATCCAGAGCAAAACCAGCACGAAACACGAGGAAATAAAATTTTTTACAAGTGCAATAAAATTACGTAAATATAAAACTGAAGGTAAGCGATTATAACTAGAAATGGCCTGAATGCGGCACGAGAACGGTGTCTAATGATTAGACTACACAAATACTACAAGAAAATACTGTTTGAGATACTATGGACTTAATAACGAGAGGATATAGGTGATTTCCTATAAAACAGGGCTTTACCAATAGTGGTATAGACCACGGTTTCAAAGAAAAAGTCGATTTTTCCTAATTCTGTGTGTTTTTCTTACAGGTTTTACCTGATTCGATGCTTGTGAACTGGGACTGACCGGCCGAGAGCAAAAACAGCACGAAAAGGAAGAAACAAAATGTTTAGAATTCCATTAAAATTACGTAAATATAAAACTGAAGGAGAGCGATTATAACTAGAAATGGCCTGAATGCGGCACGAGAACGGTGTCTAATAATTAGACTACACAAATACTACAAGAAAAACTGTTTGGAGATACTATGGACTTAATAACGAGGAGGATATAGGTGATTTCCTATAAAACAGGGCTTTACCACTAAAACTCGGTTTTCAAAGAAAAAGTCGATTTTTCCTAATTCTCAGTCTTTTCTTTCCAGGTTTCGCTTGATTCAACGGTTGTGGACCGGGACTGACCTACCCAGAGCTAAACCAGCACGAAATACGAAGACATAAAAATTTTTACAAGTGCAATAAAATTACGTAATTATAAAACTAAAAATAACAGATTAGAACTAGAAATGGCCGTAATGCGGCGCAAGATGAAGTATCTAACGATAAGGTTAAACAGATGCTACAATAAAAACAAATTTGGACTGCTTGAGATTCTAATACACAAGATATCGGTGAATTCCTATAAAACAGGACATCACCACTACACCTCGGTTTCAAAGAAAAAGTCGATTTTTCTAATTCTCCAGTCTTTTCTTTCCACATTTCGCCTGATTCAAGGTTGTGGACCGGGACTGACCATCCAGAGCAAAACCAGCACGAAAAACGAAGAAATAAGAATTTTTACAAGTGCAATAAAATTACGTAATTATAAAACTAAAACAACAGATTAGAACTAGAAATGGCCGAAATGCGGCGCAGATGAGTATCTAACGATAAGGTTAAACAGATGCTAAAACAGGGCTTTACCACTAAAACTCGGTTTCAAAGAAAAAGTCGATTTTTCCTAATTCTCAGTCTTTTCTTTCAGGTTTCGCTTGATTCAACGGTTGTGGACCGGGACTGACCTACAGAGCTAAACCAGCACGAAATACGAAGAAATAAAATTTTTACAAGTGCAATAAAATTACGTAATTATAAAACTAAAAATAACAGATTAGAACTAGAAATGGCCGTAATGCGGCGCAAGATGAAGTATCTAACGATAAGGTTAAACAGATGCTACAATAAAAACAAATTTGGACTGCTTGAGATTCTAATACACAAAGATATCGGTGAATTCCTATAAAACAGGACATCACCACTACACCTCGGATTCAAAGAAAAAGTCGATTTTTTTCTAATTCTGTGTGTTTTTCTTACAGGTTTTACCTGATTCGATGCTTGTGAACTGGGACTGACCGGCCGAGAGCAAAAACAGCACGAAAAAGGAAGAAACAAAAATGTTTAGAATTCCATTAAAATTACGTAAGTATAAAACTGAAGGTAAGCGATTATAACTAGAAATGGCCTGAATGCGGCACGAGAACGATGTCTAATAATTAGACTACACAAATACTACAAGAAAAAACTGTTTGGAGATACTATGGACTTAATAACGAGAGGATATAGGTGATTTCCTATAAAACAGGGCTGTACCACTATAACGCGGTTTCAAAGAAAAAGTCGATTTTTTCCTAATTCTCAGTCTTTTCTTTCCAGGTTTCGCTTGATTCAACGGTGGTGGACCAGGACTGACCTACCAGAGCTAAACCAGCACGAAATACGAAGAAATAAAATTTTTACAAGTGCAATAAAATTACGTAATTATAAAACTAAAAATAACAGATTAGAACTAGAAATGGCCGTAATGCGGCGCAAGATGAAGTATCTAACGATAAGGTTAAACGAATGCTACAATAAAAACAAATTTGGACTGCTTGAGATTCTAATACACAAAGATATCGGTGAATTCCTATAAAACAGGACATCACCACTACACCTCGGTTTCAAAGAAAAGTCGATTTTTTCTAATTCTCCAGTCTTTTCTTTCCACATTTCGCCTGATTCAAGGTTGTGGACCGGGACTGACCCATCCAGAGCAAAACCAGCACGAAAATCGAAGAAATAAAATTTTTACAAGTGCAATAAAATTACGTAATTATAAAACTAAAAACAACAGATTAGAACTAGAAATGGCCGAAATGCGGCGCAAGATGAGTATCTATCGATAAGGTTAAACGAATGCTAAAACAGGGCTTTACCACGAAAACTCGGTTTCAAAGAAAAAGTCGATTTTTTCCTAATTCTCAGTCTTTTCTTTCCAGGTTTCGCTTGATTCAACGATTGTGGACCGGGACTGACCTACAGAGCTAAACCAGCACGAAATACGAAGAAATAAAATTTTTACAAGTGCAATAAAATTACGTAATTATAAAACTAAAAATAACAGATTAGAACTAGAAATGGCCGAAATGCGGCGCAAGATGAGTATCTAACGATAAGGTTAAACGAATGCTACAATAAAAACAAATTTGGACTGTTTGAGATTCTAATACACAAAGATATCGGTGAATTCCTATAAAACAGGACATCACCACTACACCTCAGTTTCAAAGAAAAGTCGATTTTTCCTAATTCTCAGTCTTTTCTTTCCACATTTCGCCTGATTCAAAGGTTGTGGACCAGGACTGACCTACCCAGAGCTAAACCAGCACGAAAAACGAAGAAATAAAATTTTTACAAGTGCAATAAAATTACGTAATTATAAAACTAAAAGAACAGATTAGAACTAGAGATGGCCGAAATGCAGCGCAAGATGAGTATCTAACGATAAGGTTAAACGAATGCTAAAACAGGGCTTTACCACTAAAACTCGGTTTCAAAGAAAAGTCGATTTTTCCTAATTCTCAGTCTTTTCTTTCCAGGTTTCGCTTGATTCAACGGTTGTGGACCGGGACTGACCTACCCAGAGCTAAACCAGCACGAAATACGAAGAAATAAAATTTTTACAAGTGCAATAAAATTACGTAATTATAAAACTAAAAATAACAGATTAGAACTAGAAATGGCCGAAATGCGGCGCAAGATGAGTATCTAACGATAAGGTTAAACAGATACTACAATAAAAACAAATTTGGACTGTTTGAGATTCTAATACACAGAGATATCGGTGAATTCCTATAAAACAGGACATCACCACTACACCTCAGTTTCAAAGAAAAGTCGATTTTTTCTAATTCTCAGTCTTTTCTTCCACATTTCGCCTGATTCAAAGGTTGTGGACCGGGACTGACCCATCCAGAGCAAAACCAGCACGAAAAACGAAGAAATAAAATTTTTACAAGTGCAATAAAATTACGTAATTATAAAACTAAAAACAACAGATTAGAACTAGAGATGGCCGAAATGCAGCGCAAGATGAGTATCTAACGATAAGGTTAAACGAATGCTAAAACAGGGCTTTACCACTAAAACTCGGTTTCAAAGAAAAAGTCGATTTTTTCCTAATTCTCAGTCTTTTCTTTCCAGGTTTCGCTTGATTCAACGGTTGTGGACCAGGACTGACCTACAGAGCTAAACCAGCACGAAATACGAAGAAATAAAATTTTTACAAGTGCAATAAAATTACGTAATTATAAAACTAAAAATAACAGATTAGAACTAGAAATGGCTGAAATGCGGCGCAAGATGAGTATCTAACGATAAGGTTAAACGAATGCTACAATAAAAACAAATTTGGACTGCTTGAGATTCTAATACACAAAGATATCGGTGAATTCTATAAAACAGGACATCACCACTACACCTCGGTTTCAAAGAAAAAGTCGATTTTTCCTAATTCTCAGTCTTTTCTTTCCAGGTTTCGCCTGATTCAACGGTTTTGGACCGGGACTGACCGATTCAGAGCAAAACCAGCACGAAAACGAGGATATAAATTTTACAAGTGCAATAAAATTACGTAAATATAAAACTGAAGGAAAGCGATTATAACTAGAAATGAACTGAATGCGGCACGAGAACGGTGTCTAATGAATTAGACTACACAAATACTACAAGAAAAAACTGTTTGAGATACTATGGACTTAATAACGAGGAGGATATAGGTGATTTCCTATAAAACAGGGCTTTACTAATAGTGGTATAGACCACGGTTTCAAAGAAAAAGTCGATTTTTCCTAATTCTGTGTGTTTTCCTTACAGGTTTTAAATGATTCAATACTTGTGAACTGGGACTGACCGGCCGAGCAAAACAGCACGAAAAGGAAGAAACAAAATGTTTAGGAATTCATTAAAAATTACGTAAGTATAAAACTGAAGGTAAGCGATTATAACTAGAAATGGCCTGAATGCGGCACGAGAACGGTGTCTAATGATTAGACTACACAAATACTACAAGGAAAAACTGTTTGGAGATACTATGGACTTAATAACGCGAGGATATAGGTGATTTCCTATAAAACAGGGCTTTACCACTAAAACTCGGTTTCAAAGAGCAAGTCGATTTTTTCCTAATTCTGTGTGTTTTTCTTACAGGTTTTACCTGATTCGATGCTTGTGAACTGGTACTAACCGGCCGAGAGCAAAAACAGCACGAAAAAGGAAGAAACAAAAATGTTTAGAATTCCATTAAAATTACGTAAGTATAAAACTGAAGGTAAGCGATTATAACTAGAAATGGCCTGAATGCGGCACGAGAACGGTGTCTAATAATTAGACTACACAAATACTACAAGAAAAAACTGTTTGAGATACTATGGACTTAATAACGAGAGGATATAGGTGATTTCCTATAAAACAGGGCTTTACCAATAGTGGTATAGACCACGGTTTCAAAGAAAAAGTCGATTTTTTCCTAATTCTGTGTGTTTTTCTTACAGGTTTTACCTGATACGATGCTTGTGAACTGAGACTGACCGGCCGAGAGCAAAACAGCACGAAAAGGAAGAAACAAAATGTTTAGGATTCCATTAAAATTACGTAAGTATAAAACTGAAGGTAAGCGATTATAACTAGAAATGGCCTGAATGCGGCACGAGAACGGTGTCTAATGAATTAGACTACACAAATACTACAAGAAAAACTGTTTGGAGATACTATGGACTTAATAACGAGGAGGATATAGGTGATTTCCTATAAAACAGGGCTGTACCACTATAACGTTGTTTCAAAGAAAAAGTCGACTTTTCCTAATTCTCAGTCTTTTCTTTCCAGGTTTCGCTTGATTCAACGGTTGTGGACCGGGACTGACCTACCAGAACAAAACCAGCACGAAAAACGAAATAATTTTTTACAAGTGCAATAAAATTACGTAAATATAAAACTGAAGGTAAGCGATTATAACTAGAAATGAACTGTATGCGGCACGAGAACGGTGTCTAATGATTAGACTACACAAATACTACAAGAAAAACTGTTTGAGATACTATGGACTTAATAACGAGAGGATATAGGTGATTTCCTATAAAACAGGGCTTTACCAATAGTGGTATAGACCACGGTTTCAAAGAAAAAGTCGATTTTTCCTAATTCTCAGTCTTTTCTTTCCAGGTTTCCTTGATTCAACGGTTGTGGACCGGGACTGACCTACCAGAGCAAAACCAGCACGAAAACGAGGAAATAATTTTTTACAAGTGCAATAAAATTACGTAAATATAAAACTGAAGGAAAGCGATTATAACTAGAAATGAACTGAATGCGGCTTTGAGAACGGTGTCTAATAATTAGACTACACAAATACTACAAGAAAAAACTGTTTGGAGATACTATGGACTTAATAACGAGAGGATATAGGTGATTTCCTATAAAACAGGGCTGTACCACTATAACGCGGTTTCAAAGAAAAAGTCGATTTTTTCCTAATTCTCAGTCTTTTCTTTCCAGGTTTCGCTTGATTCAACGGTTGTGGACCGGGACTTACCTACCCAGAACAAAACCAGCACGAAATACGAAGAAATAAAAATTTTTACAAATGCAATAAAATTACGTAATTATAAAACTAAAAATAACAGATTAGAACTAGAAATGGCCGAAATGCGGCGCAAGATGAGTATCTAACGATAAGGTTAAACGAATGCTACAATAAAATACAAATTTGGACTGCTTGAGGTTCTAATACACAAAGATATCGGTGAATTCCTATAAAACAGGACATCACCACTACACCTCGGTTTCAAAGGAAAAATCGATTTTTTTCTAATTCTGTGTTTTTTTCTTACAGGTTTTACCTGATTCGATGCTTTTGAACTTGGACTGACCGGCCGAGAGCAAAAACAGCACGAAAAAGGAAGAAACAAAAATGTTTAGAATTCCATTAAAATTACATAAGTATAAAACTGAAGGTAAGCGATTATAACTAGAAATGGCCTGAATGCGGCACGAGAACGGTGTCTAATAATTAGACTACACAAATACTACAAGAAAAAACTGTTTGAGATACTATGGACTTAATAACGAGAGGATATAGGTGATTTCCTATAAAACAGGGCTGTACCACTATAACGTTGTTTCAAAGAAAAGTCGATTTTTCCTAATTCTCAGTCTTTTCTTTCCAGGTTTCGCTTGATTCAACGGTTGTGGACCGGGACTGACCTACAGAACAAAACCAGCACGAAAAACGAGGAAATAATTTTTTTACAAGTGCAATAAAATTACGTAAATATAAAACTGAAGGTAGCGATTATAACTAGAAATGAACTGTATGCGGCACGAGAACGGTGTCTAATGATTAGACTACACAAATGCTACAAGAAAAACTGTTTGGAGATACTATGGACTTAATAACGAGAGGATATAGGTGATTTCCTATAAAACAGGGCTTTACCAATAGTGGTATAGACCACGGTTTCAAAGAAAAGTCGATTTTTCTAATTCTGTGTGTTTTTCTTAAAGGTTTTACCTGATTCGATGCTTGTGAACTGGGACTGACCGGCCGAGGCAAAACAGCACGAAAAAGGAAGAAACAAAATGTTTAGAATTCCATTAAAATTACGTAAGTATAAAACTGAAGGTAAGCGATTATAACTAGAAATGGCCTGAATGCGGCACGAGAACGGTGTCTAATGACTAGACTACACAAATACTACAAGAAAAACTGTTTGAGATACTATGGACTTAATAACTTGAGAGGATATAGGTGATTTCCTATAAAACAGGGCTTTACCAATAGTGGTATAGACCACGGTTTCAAAGAAAAGTCGATTTTTCCTAATTCTGTGTGTTTTTCTTACAGGTTTTACCTGATTCGATGCTTGTGAACTGAGACTGACCGGCCGAGAGCAAAAACAGCACGAAAAAGGAAGAAACAAAATGTTTAGAATTCCATTAAAATTACGTAAATTATAAAACTGAAGATAAGCGATTATAACTAGAAATGGCCTGAATGCGGCACGAGAACGGTGTCTAATAATTAGACTACGCAAATACTACAAGAAAAACTGTTTGGAGATACTATGGACTTAATAACGAGAGGATATAGGTGATTTCCTATAAAACAGGGCTGTACCACTATAACGTTGTTTCAAAGAAAAGTCGATTTTTCTAATTCTCAGTCTTTTCTTTCCAGGTTTCGCTTGATTCAACGGTTGTGGACCGGGACTGACCTACCAGAACAAAACCAGCACGAAAAACGAGGAAATAATTTTTTTACAAGTGCAATAAAATTACGTAAATTATAAAACTGAAGGTAAGCGATTATAACTAGAAATGAACTGTATGCGGCTTTGAGAACGGTGTCTAATGATTAGACTACACAAATACTACAAGAAAAACTGTTTGAGATACTATGGACTTAATAACGAGGAGGATATAGGTGATTTCCTATAAAACAGGGCTTTACCAATAGTGGTATAGACCACGGTTTCAAAGAAAAGTCGATTTTTCCTAATTCTGTGTGTTTTTCTTAAAGGTTTTACCTGATTCGATGCTTGTGAACTGGGACTGACCGGCCGAGAGCAAAAACAGCACGAAAAAGGAAGAAACAAAATGTTTAGAATTCCATTAAAATTACGTAAGTATAAAACTGAAGGTAAGCGATTATAACTAGAAATGGCCTGAATGCGGCACGAGAACGGTGTCTAATGACTAGACTACACAAATACTACAAGAAAAACTGTTTGAGGATACTATGGACTTAATAACGAGGAGGATATAGGTGATTTCCTATAAAACAGGGCTTTACCAATAGTGGTATAGACCACGGTTTCAAAGAAAAGTCGATTTTTCCTAATTCTGTGTGTTTTTCTTACAGGTTTTACCTGATCTGATGCTTGTGAACTGAGACTGACCGGCCGAGAGCAAAAACAGCACGAAAAAGGAAGAAACAAAATGTTTAGGATTCCATTAAAATTACGTAAGTATAAAACTGAAGGTAAGCGATTATAACTAGAAATGGCCTGAATGCGGCACGAGAACGGTGTCTAATAATTAGACTACGCAAATACTACAAGAAAAACTGTTTGGAGATATTATGGACTTAATAACGAGGAGGATATAGGTGATTTCCTATAAAACAGGGCTGTACCACTATAACGTTGTTTCAAAGAAAAAGTCGATTTTTTCCTAATTCTCAGTCTTTTCTTTCCAGGTTTCGCTTGATTCAACGGTTGTGGACCGGGACTGACCTACCCAGAACAAAACTAGCACGAAAAACGAGGAAATAATTTTTTTTACAAGTGCAATAAAATTACGTAAATATAAAACTGAAGGTAAGCGATTATAACTAGAAATGAACTGTATGCGGCACGAGAACGGTGTCTAATGATTAGACTACACAAATACTACAAGAAAAACCTGTTTGAGATACTATGGACTTAATAACGAGAGGATATAGGTGATTTCCTATAAAACAGGGCTTTACCAATAGTGGTATAGACCACGGTTTCAAAGAAAAAGTCGATTTTTTCCTAATTCTGTGTGTTTTTCTTACAGGTTTTACCTGATTCGATGCTTGTGAACTGGGACTGACCGGCCGAGAGCAAAAACAGCACGAAAAAGGAAGAAACAAAAATGTTTAGAATTCCATTAAAATTACGTAAGTATAAAACTGAAGGTAAGCGATTATAACTAGAAATGGCCTGAATGCGGCACGAGAACGGTGTCTAATGACTAGACTACACAAATACTACAAGAAAAAACTGTTTGAGATACTATGGACTTAATAACGAGAGGATATAGGTGATTTCCTATAAAACAGGGCTTTACCAATAGTGGTATAGACCACGGTTTCAAAGAAAAAGTCGATTGTTTTCTAATTCTGTGTGTTTTTCTTACAGGTTTTACCTGATTCGATGCTTGTGGACCGGGACTGACCGGCCGAGAGCAAAAACAGCACGAAGAAGGAAGAAACAAAAATGTTTAGAATTCTATTAAAATTACGTAAGTATAAAACTGAAGGTAAGCGATTATAACTAGAAATGGCCTGAATGCGGCACGAGAACGGTGTCTAATGATTAGACTACGCAAATACTACAAGAAAAAACTGTTTGGAGATACTATGGACTTAATAACGAGAGGATATAGGTGATTTCCTATAAAACAGGGCTTTACCAATAGTGGTATAGACCACGGTTTCAAAGAAAAAGTCGATTTTTTCCTAATTCTGTGTGTTTTTCTTACAGGTTTTACCTGATACGATGCTTGTGAACTGAGACTGACCGGCCGAGAGCAAAAACAGCACGAAAAAGGAAGAAACAAAAATGTTTAGGATTCCATTAAAATTACGTAAGTATAAAACTGAAGGTAAGCGATTATAACTAGAAATGGCCTGAATGCGGCACGAGAACGGTGTCTCATGATTAGACTTGGTCTCCGGATCCCGCACACTTAATGTTGGTATTTCACGCTGATATTCCGTGAGGATGCGGTCCTTCCGTGGTCGTGCTGACCCATTCTATTTCGTACATGCTGCAGCGTTGATCCACGATCCGATGCATGCTAAAGACATGGTACGTATAAACATAACACCCACGGGTGTCAACTGTCAACAAAACGTGATACACAAATACTATTCCTTGGGAAGGAATCGAACTCAGGACTCTGACACAATAATATTTATATTATTATTTAACTTTAGTGTACATAAAGCTTTTATATACGGGAAGTAATATAGGAAATGTATGTACAAAGGCGAGTCTTAATTTATAATAATAATCTCTTCCAGCAGGCCTGCTTGGATATATTATCAGGAATAAAAACAGTGTACTCATAAAAATAAAAAAAAATACAAAAAGAAATAAAGAAAATAATAGAACAAAAATGAATTCAGAACTATATTTATGTACAAACATCCATAAATATACATTTTAAATACCTATATAAAATATTTTTACGAGTGTCAACAACTAGTGGCATTCTAGTCAAACACTAGTTTAACTTAAAAATATTACTTGTATCATGCATACATTGAATAAAAAAAGTATAAAACAGCATAATGCTGCTGTTTCGTATTGTGGGTGAAATAAAAAAGGATTTTATTTTAAAAATAAAAATTATAATAGATTTTTCTCCTTAAATTTGCGATTCTATTATATCCCAGAATGTTTTATCGTGCCGTAAATATTTGCGCAGGCGCTGATTGTGAGTGCCGTCTCTTGAATTCATTTCGAACCACAAATTCACCCGCTTCTGATGAAGACGGAGACCGCATGCCCTACCGCACTAACCTGACGACAAAAAAGGAAATCTCTTCCAGGTAATCTACAGGTCGAGTTAAAAGGCCCCTGTACAACTATTATTACTAGAAGTTTCAGGACTTCAATGTTTTTACAACTGACTTGAAAGTTTAACAATTCGTGCAGATACCTTCCTCCGTTAGACGAAGCTCTCATCTTACAGCTTTGGCTTTTTTACCACTGCTTCTATATATACTAGAAATGGTGAAAACAAAAGGTTCAAGATCAGCAATCATTCTTTTCAAAATGTTCAATGTTCATTTTATTTTAATATAGTTATAAACAGTTATTTCTTTCTTGGTAGAATCATTCTGTAGCTAGTTTCTATCCTGAACACTTTGAACCTTTATTAATATCAAATACCGCAGTAATCACTTACCATCAGGCGAACTGTGAGATCTTTTAGATCGGATACTGACCTTCCAACGATTGCAAATAAGTGAGTAAATATCGGAACCAGAGGCAATGTGTTCTGCCCTTGTCCTCACGGGGAACTTGTGGCACGTGGTAGAGGCAGTGTCCAGGTCGGTCGTCACCTCGCCCTTCGTTGTTGCGTCTGGTGACTGAAAGAAACCGGAGACATTTTTTGTTACTCGTAATGGAGTATTCCATTTATACCTCAGGTGTGTCAAGGCATCATCTTCAGGATCCCATATCAAGGATAATGGATGCCATGAATCACCGACAGGTGAAATTATCAGATTGTTTTATGTAGTGATGATTGAGACCCTTAAGTACTCAACATCAATGAAGAAGGCGATGGAATGCCGCCCTACTGAGTCTTCGATTTTTATGGAATGGATAGTAACTGAGCAAGCAGCCCACCTGGTAGCAAGTGATCACCGCCACCCATGCACATCCGCCTCATCAGGTGCGCTGTCGGCCTTTAGAAAGGTGTAGGCTCTTTATTTGAAGTCGAATATCTGTTCGGAAATACCGCTGGTGGCAGCTGATTCCATAGATTAGTTTTGCGTGGCAGAAAGTTTGGCGTAAAGGGCACAGTGGTGGATTCCCAGCCATCACGATGATGAGGATTTAAGTTTACATTTTAACGTGATGTAAGACGTTTAAACTCAGCGGCTGGAATTAATCCAACATCTATTCAGAACACTGCCCTTGGTAATTTCGATAAAAAAATTGATATGCATGCAACATCTCAATGCCTGTGCATCACTCCGATCGGAAAGTACTAGATCATGGATTCGATCCGCTGTTCGTTGAATTAAATCAAATCCCTATATTCACCAAACAGCAGCGTTATGCTGTTATTTCGGCCTGGGATTCTGTGAGGGCGTAGCCCTTCCCCAGTCGTCATATTTACTCTGGTACCTTGCTCTACCACTACACCTCGGTTTCACAGAAAAAGTCGATTTTTTCGTATTTCTCTGACTTTTCTTTCTAGGTTTTGCCTGATTCAACGGTTGTGGACCGGGACTGACCGATCCAGAGCAAAACCAGCACGAAAAACGAAGAAATAAAAATTTTTTCAAGTTAAATAAAATGACGTAATTATAAAACTAAAAATAACAGATTAGAACTAGAAATGGCCGAAATGCGGCGTAAGATGAGTATCTAACGATAAGGTTAAATGAATGCTACAATAAAAAACAAATTTGGACTGCTTGTGATTCTAAAACACAAAGATATCGGTGAATTCCTATAAAACAGGACATCACCACTTCACCTCGGTTTCAAAGAAAAAGTCGATTTTTTCCTAATTATGTGTGTTTTTCTTACAAGTTTTACCTGATTCGATGCTTGTGGACCGGGACTGACCGGCCGAGCAAAACAGCACGAAGAAGGAAGAAACAAAAATGTTTAGAATTCTATTAAAATTACGTAAGTATAAAACTGAAGGTAAGCGATTATAACTAGAAATGGCCTGAATGCGGCACGAGAACGGTGTCTAATGATTAGACTACACAAATACTACAAGAAAAAGCTATTTGGAGATACTATGGACTTAATAACGCGAGGATATAGGTGATTTCCTATAAAACAGGGCTTTACCACTATACCTCGGTTTCAAAGAAAAAGTCGATTTTTTCCTAATTCTCAGTCTTTTCTTTCCAGGTTTCGCCTGATTCAACGGTTGTGGACCGGGACTGACCGGCCGAGCAAAACTGCACGAAAAGGAAGAAACAAAAATTTTTTGAATTCTATTAAAATTACGTAAATATAAAACTGAAGGTAAGCGATTAGCTTGAGACTCTAATACACAAAGATATCGGTGAATTCCTCTAAAACAGGACTTCACCACTACACCTCGGTTTCACTGAAAAAGTCAATTTTTTCGTATTTCTCTGTCTTTTCTTTCCAGGTTTCGCCTGATTCAACGGTTATGGACCGGGACTGACCGATCCAGAGCAGCACGAAAAACGAAGAAATAAAAATTATTACAAGTTCAACAAAATTACGTAATTATAAATCTAAAATAACTGATTAGAACTAGAAATGGCCGAAATGCGGCGCAAGATGAGTATCTAAGGATAAAGTTAAACGAATGCTACAATAAAAAACAAATTTGGACTGCTTGAGATTCTAATACACAAAGATATAGGTGAATTCCTATAAAACAGGACATCACCATTACACCTCGGTTTCAAAGAAAAAGTCGATTGTTTTCTAATTCTGTGTGTTTTTCTTACAGGTTTTACCTGATTCGATGCTTGTGGACCAGGACTGATCGGCCGAGAGCAAAAACAGCACGAAAAACGAGGAAATATTTTTTTTTACAAGTGCAATAAAATTACGTAAATATAAAACTGAAGGAAAGCGATTATAACTAGAAATGAACTGAATGCGGCTCGAGAACGGTGTCTAATGATTAGACTACACAAATACTACAAGAAAAACTGTTTGAGATACTATGGACTTAATAACGAGAGGATATAGGTGATTTCCTATAAAACAGGGCTTTACCAATAGTGGTATAGACCACGGTTTCAAAGAAAAAGTCGATTTTTTCCTAATTCTGTGTGTTTTTCTAACAGGTTTTACCTTATTCGATGCTTGTGAACTGGGACTGACCGGCCGAGAGCAAAACAGCACGAAAAGGAAGAAACAAAATGTTTAGAATTCCATTAAAATTACGTAAGTATAAAACTGAAGGTAAGCGATTATAACTAGAAATGAACTGAATGCGGCTCGAGAACGGTGTCTAATGATTAGACTACACAAATACTACACGAAAAAACTGTTTGAGATACTATGGACTTAATAACGAGAGGATATAGGTGATTTCCTATAAAACAGGGCTTTACCAATAGTGGTATAGACCACGGTTTCAAAGAAAAAGTCGATTTTTCCTAATTCTGTGTGTTTTCTAACAGGTTTTACCTTATTCGATGCTTGTGAACTGGGACTGACCGGCCGAGAGCAAAACAGCACGAAAAGGAAGAAACAAAATGTTTAGAATTCCATTAAAATTACGTAAATATAAAACTGAAGGTAAGCGATTATAACTAGAAATGAACTGAATGCGGCTCGAGAACGGTGTCTCATGATTAGACTACACAAATACTACAAGAAAAACTGTTTGGAGATACTATGGACTTAATAACGAGAGGATATAGGTGATTTCCTATAAAACAGGGTTTTACCAATAGTGGTATAGACCACGGTTTCAAAGAAAAAGTCGATTTTTTCCTAATTCTGTGTGTTTTCTAACAGGTTTTACCTTATTCGATGCTTGTGAACTGGGACTGACCGGCCGAGAGCAAAACAGCACGAAAAAGGAAGAAACAAAATGTTTAGAATTCTATTAAAATTACGTAAGTATAAAACTGAAGGTAAGCGATTATAACTAGAAATGGCCTGAATGCGGCACGAGAACGGTGTCTCATGATTAGACTACACAAATACTACACGAAAAAACTGTTTGGAGATACTATGGACTTAATAACGCGAGGATATAGGTGATTTCCGATAAAACAGGGCTTTACCACTAAAACTCGGTTTCAAAGAAAAAGTCGATTTTTTCCTAATTCTCAGTCTTTTCTTTCCACATTTCGCCTGATTCAAAGGTTGTGGACCGGGACTGACCCATCCAGAGCAAAACCAGCACGAAAACGAAGAAATAAAAATTATTACAAGTTCAACAAAATTACGTAATTATAAAACTAAAAACAACAGATTAGAACTAGAAATGGCCGAAATGCGGCGCAAGATGAGTATCTAACGATAAGGTTAAACGAATGCTAAAACAGGGCTTTACCACTAAAACTCGGTTTCAAAGAAAAAGTCGATTTTTTCCTAATTCTCAGTCTTTTCTTTCCAGGTTTCGCTTGATTCAACGGTTGTGGACCGGGACTGACCTACCCAGAGTAAAACCAGCACGAAATACGAAGAAATAAAATTTTTACAAGTGCAATAAAATTACGTAATTATAAAACTAAAAATAACAGATTAGAACTAGAAATGGCCGAAATGCGGCGCAAGATGAGTATCTAACGATAAGGTTAAACAGATGCTACAATAAAAAACAAATTTGGACTGCTTGAGATTCTAATACACAAAGATATCGGTGAATTCCTATAAAACAGGACATCACCACTACACCTCGGTTTCAAAGAAAAAGTCGATTTTTTCCTAATTATGTGTGTTTTTCTTACAAGTTTTACCTGATTCGATGCTTGTGAACTGGGACTGACCGGCCGAGAGCAAAACAGCACGAAGAAGGAAGAAACAAAATGTTTAGAATTCTATTAAAATTACGTAAGTATAAAACTGAAGGTAAGCGATTATAACTAGAAATGAACTGAATGCGGCTCGAGAACGGTGTCTAATGATTAGACTACACAAATACTACAAGAAAAAGCTATTTGGAGATACTATGGACTTAATAACGCGAGGATATAGGTGATTTCCTATAAAACAGGGCTTTACCACTATACCTCGGTTTCAAAGAAAAAGTCGATTTTTTCCTAATTCTCAGTCTTTTCTTTCCAGGTTTCGCCTGATTCAACGGTTGTGGACCGGGACTGACCGGCCGAGAGCAAAAACTGCACGAAAAAGGAAGAAACAAAAATTTTTTGAATTCTATTAAAATTACGTAAGTATAAAACTGAAGGTAAGCGATTAGCTTGAGACTCTAATACACAAAGATATCGGTGAATTCCTCTAAAACAGGACTTCACCACTACACCTCGGTTTCACTGAAAAAGTCAATTTTTTCGTATTTCTCTGTCTTTTCTTTCCAGGTTTCGCCTGATTCAACGGTTGTGGACCGGGACTGACCGATCAGAGCAACACGAAAAACGAAGAAATAAAATTTTTACAAGTGCAATAAAATTACGTAATTATAAATCTAAAATAACTGATTAGAACTAGAAATGGCCGAAATGCGGCGCAAGATGAGTATCTAACGATAAAGTTAAACAGATGCTACAATAAAAACAAATTTGGACTGCTTGAGATTCTAATACACAAAGGAATTTGACCAAGCCGAGAGCAAGCAGCACGAAAAAGGAAGAAACAAAATGTTTAGAATTCCATTAAAATTACGTAAGTATAAAACTGAAGGTAAGCGATTATAACTAGAAATGGCCTGAATGCGGCACGAGAACGGTGTCTAATGATTAGACTACACAAATACTACAAGAAAAACTGTTTGGAGATACTATGGACTTAATAACGAGAGGATATAGGTGATTTCCTATAAAACAGGGCTTTACCACTAAAACTCGGTTTCAAAGAAAAAGTCGATTTTTCCTAATTCTCAGTCTTTTCTTTCCAGGTTTCGCTTGATTCAACGGTTGTGGACCGGGACTGACCCATCCAGAGCAAAACCAGCACGAAATACGAAGAAATAAAATTTTTACAAGTGCAATAAAATTACGTAAATATAAAACTGAAGGTAAGCGATTATAACTAGAAATGGCCGAAATGCGGCGCAAGATGAGTATCTAA
>JAGSMU010000545.1:0-23452 GCA_029286865.1 Teinopalpus imperialis
GCAGCACGAAAAGGAAGAAACAAAAATGTTTAGAATTATTAAAATTACGTAAGTATAAAACTGAAGGTAAGCTTGATTATAACTAGAAATGGCCTGAATGCGGCACGAGAACAGTGTCTAATAATTAGACTACACAAATACCACAAAGAAAAAACTGTTTAGGAGATACTATGGACTTAATAACGAGAGGATATAGGTGATTTCCTATAAAACAGGGCTGTACCACTATAACGTTTTCAAAGAAAAAGTCGATTTTCGTATTTCTCTGTCTTTTCTTTCCAGGTTTACCTTATTCAACGGTTGTGGAGCAGGACGACCGATCCAGGTAGCAAAACCAACACGATCGAAGGAATAAAATATTTACAAGTGCAATAAGGTAGCAAATTATAAAACTAAAAATAACAGATTAGAACTAGAAATGGCCGAAATGCGGCGCAAGATGGAAGTATCTAACGATGAGTTAAACAAGATGCTACAATAAAAACAAATTTGGACTGCTTGAGAGATTCCTAATACACAAAGATATCGAGGTGAATTCCTATAAAACAGGACATCACCACTACACCTCAGTTTCAAAGGAAAAATCGATTTTTCCTAATTCTGTGTTTTCTTACAGGTTTTACCTGGGATTCAATGCTTACAACAGACAGGACGATAGCCGGCCGAGAGCAAAAACAACACGAAAAAGGGAGAGAAACAAAAATGTTTAGAATTCCCATTAAAATTACGTAATTATAAAACTGAAGGTAAGCGATTATAACTAGAAATGGCCTGAATGCGGCACGAGAACGGTGTCTAATAATTAGACTACACAAATACTACAAGAAAAACTGTTTAGGATACTATGGACTTAATAACGAGGATATAGATTTCCATAAAACAGACTGTACCACTATAACGCGGTTTCAAAGAAAAAGTCGATTTTTTCCTAATTCTCAGTCTTTTCTTTCCAGGTTCCTTTTATTCAACGGTTGTGGACCGGGACTGACCTACAGAGCTAAACCAACTGATACGAAGAAATAAAAATTTTTACAAGTGCAATAAAAGTACGTAAATATATACAAAACTGAAGGTAAGCGATTGCCATAACTAGAAATGGCCTGAATGCAGCACGGAGACGGTGTCTCATGATTAGACTACACAAATACTACAAGAAAAACTGTTTTGGAGATACTATGGACTTAATAACGCGAGGGATATAGGTTCCTATAAAACAGGGCTTTACCATAAAACTCGGTTTCAAAGAAAAAGTCGATTTTCTAATTCTCAGTCTTTTCTTTCCAGGTTTCGCTTGATTCAACAGTTTGTGGACCGGGACCCCGACCTACAGAGCAAAACCAGCACGAAATACGAAGAAATAAAAATTTTACAAGTGCAATAAAATTACGTAATTATAAAACTAAAACAACAGATTAGAACTAGAAATATGGCCGAAATGCGGCGCAAGATGAGTATCTAACGATAAGGTTAAACAGATGCTAAAACAGGGCTGTACCACTATAACACATTTTCAAAGAAAGAAAAGTCGATTTTTCCCTGGTATAGTCTTTTCTTTCCAGGTTTCAGCACTTGATTCAACGGTTGTGGACCGGGACTGACCACAGAGCTAAACCAACACGAAATACGAAGAAATAAAGAATTTTTACAAGAGGGTACAATGAAATTACGTAATTATAAAACTAAAATAACAGATTAGAATAGAAATGGCCGAAATGCAGCTGAGATGAGTATCTAACGATAAGGTTAAACAGAATGCTACAATAAAAACAAACTTAATAGACTATGATGTATAAATGATCAAACGATGAAATCACAAAAGTGAAGTATTGTAAATACCGGAACATGCACTAACTTAATAAAATTTTCCGTCTACAGCTTTGTCTACGTTAACTTCAGAATTGAATCCAAACAAATAAAAATTTTTTGACTAATAAAAACAATATTTATAGAAAATATATAGAAAACATTATGAATTAATATTTTCTGTCTGTACATGTAAGTTTGGGCACCGAATACTCTTCAGGAACGTAAAGCTAAAAGCCACTCAAACATTTTTCGAACCTCTCTTGACTATTCTGAAGTCACAGGCAGATACTAGTTTTAATACAAATTCCTGACAGTTGTCTCATTTACCTAGATAAAATTGTCTAAGTGCTAATCCAGGTTATAAACTATTTGTGTGTTTAATTTCATTCAAATATGTGCACTATTTTTAGATTTTGAGTAACAAACATAAAATTTTCTCATTTATATATTACAATATTTTTCATTATAATTCATATTTCATTTTTAGTCTATAATAATTATCTCATTCATCTGTCCATCTACCGCTGATTTTCTATATATGATACTGTGTTTAAATATTAAATATTAAAGCAATATTGTACCTTAGTAGTCTTAAAAATAATATAAATATGTCAACACAAATTACAATGAACTTGGGTCTCGGGTGACTTGACCATACAAAACACAGCAGTGAGCTGATACATTAATATTACAGCTAAATATATTAATTTATCTTAAAATATTTTATATTAAAATTGTCAGGGCTTATTTCACTACGTAAAGCAGGTACCACTTCTTCGTACTATTGACACCTGAAGTTTGCTTATGTTAAATTTGAAAGACACACCACCGCATTCGCCGGGGAGCGCGACGTCGTCTTCCTCGCACAGCGGCTTACACGCGATTTACTCGTATTCTACGCTGCTTCTAAATATCAGATCAGATATAATATAGTCGAGGTATCGTACCTCCTTATGTGGGGCCCTCGGAACGTATTATCGCCCCCTTCTGTTGTCGACGGTCTTCGTCCACAGGGGTCGGAGTGCAGCGTTGGTGCAGCAGCAGTCTCTGCGCCAGCTTCGCAGCGTCGTCGTTGTCTACCTACTCAGCGGGCCTCCCGCTCGTAACTCTGATTAGATAAAGCTGTAATGGTCTCTGGACCAACAGCAATACTCACAAAAAAAAAAAAAGTATCGTAGTTTCCGATTGTTCATAAACTAACAGATACGACGGGGATTTCGTTTCATACAATAACGAGATGACAGTTGTACATATTTATTTATTGAACTATCTCAATTTCAAAGTAAATTTATCTTTTAATGAAACCTATCGATCTTATATATAACGCAGCAAATAAACCTATACTCTATACATTTAAGGTATAATATTGTATGTATGTGACAACCGAAGCCTCTACTTCCAACTAATTGATGTGTCCAGTCGAAATAAGTTCTCAATAATGTTAAAAGGGTCACCGCGTAACTATATCGTAATTTGTATGGAGGCGTACTAACTAACGTATTTTTTTTTAATATATATAAAATAAGGGTAACAAATACGTACACAATTCACCTACTTGTGATAACGGTGGGGTCGGTAACGACCTGGACAAAGATTCAAGATGCGTGGCCACTTCTGAAGACTGTTTTCTATTAAAACTCGGTTTCAAAGAAAAAGTCGATTTTTTCCTAATTCTCAGTCTTTTCTTTCCAGGTTTCGCTTGATTCAACGGTTGTGGACCGGGACTGACCTACCCAGAGCTAAACCAGCACGAAATACGAAGAAATAAAAATTTTTACAAGTGCAATAAAATTACGTAATTATAAAACTGAAAATAACAGATTAGAACTAGAAATGGCCGAAATGCGGCGCAAGATGAGTATCTAACGATAAGGTTAAACGAATGCTACAATAAAAACAAATTTGGACTGCTTGAGATTCTAATACACAAAGATATCGGTGAATTCCTATAAAACAGGACATCACCACACTACACCTCGGTTTCAAAGAAAAAGTCGATTTTTTCTAATTCTGTGTGTTTTTCTTACAGGTTTTACCTGATTCGATGCTTGTGAACTGGGACTGACCGGCCGAGGCAAAACAGCACGAAAAGGAAGAAACAAAATGTTTAGAATTCCATTAAAATTACGTAAGTATAAAACTGAAGGTAGCGATTATAACTAGAAATGGCCTGAATGCGGCACGAGAACGGTGTCTAATAATTAGACTACACAAATACTACAAGAAAAACTGTTTGGAGATACTATGGACTTAATAACGCGAGGATATAGGTGATTTCCTATAAAACAGGGCTGTACTACTATAACGCGGTTTCAAAGAAAAAGTCGATTTTTCCTAATTCTCAGTCTTTTCTTTCAGGTTTCGCTTGATTCAACGGTTGTGGACCAGGACTGACCTACCAGAGCAAAACCAGCACGAAAAACGAGGAAATAAATTTTTACAAGTGCAATAAAATTACGTAAATATAAAACTGAAGGTAGCGATTATAACTAGAAATGGCCTGAATGCGGCACGAGAACGGTGTCTAATGATTAGACTACACAAATACTACAAGAAAAACTGTTTGGAGATACTATGGACTTAATAACGAGAGGATATAGGTGATTTCCTATAAAACAAGGGCTGTACCACTATAACGCGGTTTCAAGAAAAGTCGATTTTTCCTAATTCTCAGTCTTTTCTTTCCAGGTTTCGCTTGATTCAACGGTTGTGGACCGGGACTGACCTACCCAGAGCAAAACCAGCACGAAAAACGAGGAAATAAATTTTTTTACAAGTGCAATAAAATTACGTAAATATAAAACTGAAGGTAAGCGATTATAACTAGAAATGAACTGAATGCGGCACGAGAACGGTGTCTAATGATTAGACTACACAAATACTACAAGAAAAAACTGTTTGAGATACTATGGACTTAATAACGAGAGGATATAGGTGATTTCCTATAAAACAGGGCTTTACCAATAGTGGTATAGACCACGGTTTCAAAGAAAAAGTCGATTTTTCCTAATTCTGTGTGTTTTCTTACAGGTTTTACCTTATTCGATGCTTGTGAACTGGGACTGACCGGCCGAGCAAAAACAGCACGAAAAGGAAGAAACAAAATGTTTAGAATTCCATTAAAATTACGTAAGTATAAAACTGAAGGTAGCGATTATAACTAGAAATGGCCTGAATGCGGCACGAGAACGGTGTCTAATAGTTAGACTACACAAATACTACAAGAAAAACTGTTTGGAGATACTATGGACTTAATAACGAGGAGGATATAGGTGATTTCCTATAAAACAAGGGCTGTACCACTATAACGCGTTTTCAAAGAAAAAGTCGATTTTTTCGTATTTCTCTGTCTTTTCTTTCCAGGTTTTGCCTTATTCAACGGTTGTGGGCAGGACTGACCGATCAGAGCAAAACCAGCACGAAAATCGAAGGAATAAAAATATTTACAAGTGCAATAAAATTACGTAATTATAAAACTGAAAATAACAGATTAGAACTAGAAATGGCCAAAATGCGGCGTAAGATGAGTATCTTACGATAAAATTAAACGAATGCAAGAATAAAAACAAATTTGGATTGTTTGAGATTCTAATACACAAAGATATCGGTGAATTCCTATAAAACAGGACATCACCACTACACCTCGGTTTCAAAGAAAAAGTCGATTTTTCCTAATTCTCAGTCTTTTCTTTCCAGGTTTCGCCTGATTCAACGGTTTTGGACCGGGACTGACCGATCAGAGCAAAACCAGCACGAAAAACGAGGAAATAATTTTTTTACAAGTGCAATAAAATTACGTAAATATAAAACTGAAGGTAAGCGATTATAACTAGAAATATGGCCTGAATGCGGCACGAGAACGGTGTCTCATGATTAGACTACACAAATACTACAAGAAAAACTGTTTGGAGATACTATGGACTTAATAACGCGAGGATATAGGTGATTTCCTATAAAACAGGGCTTTACCACTAAAACTCGGTTTCAAAGAAAAAGTCGATTTTTTCCTAATTCTCAGTCTTTTCTTTCCAGGTTTCGCTTGATTCAACGGTTGTGGACCAGGACTGACCTACAGAGCTAAACCAGCACGAAATACGAAGAAATAAAAATTTTTACAAGTAACAATAAAATTACGTAATTATAAAACTAAAAACAACAGATTAGAACTAGAAATGGCCGAAATGCGGCGCAAGATGAGTATCTAACGATAAGGTTAAACGAATGCTAAAACAGGGCTGTACCACTATAACACGGTTTCAAAGAAAAAGTCGATTTTTCCTAATTCTCAGTCTTTTCTTTCCAGGTTTCGCTTGATTCAACGGTTGTGGACCGGGACTGACCTACAGAGCTAAACCAGCACGAAATACGAAGAAATAAAAGAATTTTTACAAGTGCAATAAAATTACGTAATTATAAAACTAAAAATAACAGATTAGAACTAGAAATGGCCGAAATGCGGCGCAAGATGAGTATCTAACGATAAGGTTAAACAGATACTACAATAAAAACAAATTTGGACTGCTTGAGATTCTAATACACAAGATATCGGTGAATTCCTATAAAACAGGACATCACCACTACACCTCGGTTTCAAAGAAAAAGTCGATTTTTCCTAATTCTCAGTCTTTTCTTTCCAGGTTTTGCCTTATTCAACGGTTGTGGACCAGGACTGACCGATCCAGAGCAAAACCAGCACGAAAAACGAGGAAATAATTTTTTACAAGTGCAATAAAATTACGTAAATATAAAACTGAAGGTAAGCGATTATAACTAGAAATGAACTGAATGCGGCACGAGAACGGTGTCTCATGATTAGACTACACAAATACTACAAGAAAAACTGTTTGGAATACTATGGACTTAATAACGCGAGGATATAGGTGATTCCTATAAAACAGGGCTTTACCACTACAACTCGGTTTCAAAGAAAAAGTCGATTTTTCTAATTCTCAGTCTTTTCTTTCCAGGTTTCGCTTGATTCAACGGTTGTGGACCGGGACTGACCTACAGAGCTAAACCAGCACAGAAATACGAAGAAATAAAAGAATTTTTACAAGTGCAATAAAATTACGTAATTATAAAACTAAAAACAACAGATTAGAACTAGAAATGGCCAAAATGCGGCGTAAGATGAGTATCTAACGATAAGGTTAAACGAATGCTAAAACAGGGCTGTACCACTATAACACGGTTTCAAAGAAAAAGTCGATTTTTCCTAATTCTCCAGTCTTTTCTTTCCAGGTTTCGCTTGATTCAACAGTTTGTGGACCGGGACTGACCTACAGAGCTAAACCAGCACGAAATACGAAGAAATAAAAATTTTTACAAGTGCAATAAAGTTACGTAATTATAAAACTAAAAATAACAGATTAAGAACTAGAAATGGCCGAAATGCGGCGCAAGATGAGTATCTAACGATAAGGTTAAACAGATGCTACAATAAAAACAAATTTGGACTGCTTGAGATTCTAATACACAAAGATATCGGTGAATTCTATAAAACAGGACATCACCACTACACCTCGGTTTCAAAGAAAAAGTCGATGTTTTTCTAATTCTGTGTGTTTTCTTACAGGTTTTACCTGATTCGATGCTTGTGAACTGGGACTGACCGGCCGAGCAAAAACAGCACGAAAAGGAAGAAACAAAATGTTTAGAATTCCATTAAAATTACGTAATTATAAAACTGAAGGTAAGCGATTATAACTAGAAATGGCGAAATGGCCTGAATGCGGCACGAGAACGGTGTCTAATAATTAGACTACACAAATACTACAAGAAAAACTGTTTGAGATACTATGGACTTAATAACGAGAGGATATAGGTGATTTCTATAAAACAGGGCTGTACCACTATAACGCGTTTTCAAAGAAAAAGTCGATTTTTCCTAATTCTCAGTCTTTTCTTTCCAGGTTTCGCCTGATTCAACGGTTGTGGACCGGGACTGACCGATCAGAGCAAAACCAGCACGAAAATCGAAGGAATAAAAATATTTACAAGTGCAATAAAATTACGTAATTATAAAACTAAAAATAACAGATTAGAACTAGAAATGGCCGAAATGCGGCGCAAGATGAGTATCTAACGATAAGGTTAAACAGATGCTACAATAAAAACAAATTTGGACTGCTTGAGATTCTAATACACAAAGATATCGGTGAATTCCTATAAAACAGGACATCACCACTACACCTCGGTTTCAAAGAAAAAGTCGATTTTTCTAATTCTGTGTGTTTTCTTACAGGTTTTACCTGATTCGATGCTTGTGAACTAGGACTGACCGGCCGAGAGCAAAAACAGCACGAAAAGGAAGAAACAAAATGTTTAGAATTCCATTAAAATTACGTAAGTATAAAACTGAAGGTAGCGATTATAACTAGAAATGGCCTGAATGCGGCACGAGAACGGTGTCTAATAATTAGACTACACAAATACTACAAGAAAAACTGTTTGAGATACTATGGACTTAATAACGAGAGGATATAGGTGATTTCCTATAAAACAGGGCTGTACCACTATAACGCGGTTTCAAAGAAAAAGTCGATTTTTCCTAATTCTCAGTCTTTTCTTTCCAGGTTTCGCTTTATTCAACGGTTGTGGACCGGGACTGACCTACCAGAGCTAAACCAGCACGAAATACGAAGAAATAAAAATTTTTACAAGTGCAATAAAATTACGTAAATATAAAACTGAAGGTAAGCGATTATAACTAGAAATGGCCTGAATGCGGCTTTGAGAACGGTGTCTCATGATTAGACTACACAAATACTACAAGAAAAACTGTTTGGAGATACTATGGACTTAATAACGAGGATATAGGTGATTTCCTATAAAACAGGGCTTTACCACTAAAACTCGGTTTCAAAGAAAAAGTCGATTTTTCCTAATTCTCAGTCTTTTCTTTCAGGTTTCGCTTGATTCAACGGTTGTGGACCGGGACTGACCTACCAGAGCTAAACCAGCACGAAATACGAAGAAATAAAAATTTTTACAAGTGCAATAAAATTACGTAATTATAAAACTAAAACAACAGATTAGAACTAGAAATGGCCGAAATGCGGCGCAAGATGAGTATCTAACGATAAGGTTAAACGAATGCTAAAACAGGGCTGTACCACTATAACACGGTTTCAAAGAAAAAGTCGATTTTTCCTAATTCTCAGTCTTTTCTTTCAGGTTTCGCTTGATTCAACAGTTTGTGGACCAGGACTGACCTACCCAGAGCTAAACCAGCACGAAAAACGAGGAAATAATTTTTTTACAAGTGCAATAAAATTACGTAATTATAAAACTAAAAATAACAGATTAGAACTAGAAATGGCCGAAATGCGGCGCAAGATGAGTATCTAACGATAAGGTTAAACAGATGCTACAATAAAAACAAATTTGGATTGTTTGAGATTCTAATACACAAGATATCGGTGAATTCCTATAAAACAGGACATCACCACTACACCTCGGTTTCAAAGAAAAAGTCGATTTTTTCCTAATTCTCAGTCTTTTCTTTCCAGGTTTCGCCTGATTCAACGGTTTTGGACCGGGACTGACCGATCCAGAGCAAAACCAGCACGAAAAACGAGGAAATAATTTTTTTTACAAGTGCAATAAAATTACGTAAATATAAAACTGAAGGTAAGCGATTATAACTAGAAATGGCCTGAATGCGGCACGAGAACGGTGTCTCATGATTAGACTACACAAATACTACAAGAAAAAACTGTTTGGAGATACTATGGACTTAATAACGCGAGGATATAGGTGATTTCCTATAAAACAGGGCTTTACCACTAAAACTCGGTTTCAAAGAAAAAGTCGATTTTTTCCTAATTCTCAGTCTTTTCTTTCCAGGTTTCGCTTGATTCAACGGTTGTGGACCGGGACTGACCTACCCAGAGCAAAACCAGCACGAAATACGAAGAAATAAAAATTTTTACAAGTGCAATAAAATTACGTAATTATAAAACTAAAAACAACAGATTAGAACTAGAAATGGCCGAAATGCGGCGCAAGATGAGTATCTAACGATAAGGTTAAACGAATGCTAAAACAGGGCTGTACCACTATAACACGGTTTCAAAGAAAAAGTCGATTTTTTCTAATTCTCAGTCTTTTCTTTCCAGGTTTCCTTGATTCAACGGTTGTGGACCGGGACTGACCTACCAGAGCTAAACCAGCACGAAATACGAAGAAATAAAATTTTTACAAGTGCAATAAAATTACGTAATTATAAAACTAAAAATAACAGATTAGAACTGAAATGGCCGAAATGCGGCGCAAGATGAGTATCTAACGATAAGGTTAAACAGATGCTACAATAAAAACAAATTTGGACTGCTTGAGATTCTAATACACAAGATATCGGTGAATTCCTATAAAACAGGACATCACCACTACACCTCGGTTTCAAAGAAAAAGTCGATTTTTCCTAATTCTCCAGTCTTTTCTTTCCAGGTTTCGCCTGATTCAACGGTTTTGGACCGGGACTGACCGATCAGAGCAAAACCAGCACGAAAAACGAGGAAATAATTTTTTACAAGTGCAATAAAATTACGTAAATATAAAACTGAAGGTAAGCGATTATAACTAGAAATGGCCTGAATGCGGCTTTGAGAACGGTGTCTCATGATTAGACTACACAAATACTACAAGAAAAACTGTTTGGAGATACTATGGACTTAATAACGCGAGGATATAGGTGATTTCTATAAAACAGGGCTTTACCACTAAAACTCGGTTTCAAAGAAAAAGTCGATTTTTCCTAATTCTCAGTCTTTTCTTTCCAGGTTTCGCTTGATTCAACGGTTGTGGACCAGGACTGACCTACCCAGAGCAAAACCAGCACGAAATACGAAGAAATAAAAATTTTTACAAGTGCAATAAAATTACGTAATTATAAAACTAAAACAACAGATTAGAACTAGAAATGGCCGAAATGCGGCGCAAGATGAGTATCTAACGATAAGGTTAAACGAATGCTAAAACAGGGCTGTACCACTATAACACGGTTTCAAAGAAAAAGTCGATTTTTCCTAATTCTCAGTCTTTTCTTTCCAGGTTTCGCTTGATTCAACAGTTTGTGGACCGGGACTGACCTACCCAGAGCTAAACCAGCACGAAAAACGAGGAAATAAATTTTTTACAAGTGCAATAAAATTACGTAAATATAAAACTGAAGGTAAGCGATTATAACTAGAAATGGCCTGAATGCGGCTTTGAGAACGGTGTCTAATAATTAGACTACACAAATACTACAAGAAAAACTGTTTGGAGATACTATGGACTTAATAACGAGGAGGATATAGGTGATTTCCTATAAAACAGGGCTGTACCACTATAACGCGGTTTCAAAGAAAAAGTCGATTTTTTCCTAATTCTCAGTCTTTTCTTTCCAGGTTTCGCTTGATTCAACGGTTGTGGACCGGGACTGACCTACCAGAGCTAAACCAGCACGAAAAACGAGGAAATAATTTTTTACAAGTGCAATAAAATTACGTAAGTATAAAACTGAAGGTAAGCGATTATAACTAGAAATGAACTGAATGCGGCACGAGAACGGTGTCTAATAATTAGACTACACAAATACTACAAGAAAAACTGTTTGAGATACTATGGACTTAATAACGAGAGGATATAGGTGATTTCCTATAAAACAGGGCTTTACCAATAGTGGTATAGACCACGGTTTCAAAGAAAAAGTCGATTTTTCCTAATTCTGTGTGTTTTCTTACAGGTTTTACCTTATTCGATGCTTGTGAACTGGGACTGACCGGCCGAGCAAAAACAGCACGAAAAAGGAAGAAACAAAATGTTTAGAATTCCATTAAAATTACGTAAGTATAAAACTGAAGGTAAGCGATTATAACTAGAAATGGCCTGAATGCGGCACGAGAACGGTGTCTAATAGTTAGACTACACAAATACTACAAGAAAAACTGTTTGGAGATACTATGGACTTAATAACGAGGAGGATATAGGTGATTTCCTATAAAACAGGGCTGTACCACTATAACGCGTTTTCAAAGAAAAGTCGATTTTTCGTATTTCTCTGTCTTTTCTTTCCAGGTTTTGCCTTATTCAACGGTTGTGGACCAGGACTGACCGATCAGAGCAAAACCAGCACGAAAATCGAAGGAATAAAAATATTTACAAGTGCAATAAAATTACGTAATTATAAAACTAAAAATAACAGATTAGAACTAGAAATGGCCAAAATGCGGCGTAAGATGAGTATCTTACGATAAAATTAAACGAATGCAAGAATAAAAACAAATTTGGATTGTTTGAGATTCTAATACACAGAGATATCGGTGAATTCCTATAAAACAGGACATCACCACTACACCTCGGTTTCAAAGAAAAAGTCGATTTTTCCTAATTCTCAGTCTTTTCTTTCCAGGTTTCGCCTGATTCAACGGTTTTGGACCGGGACTGACCGATCAGAGCAAAACCAGCACGAAAAACGAGGAAATAATTTTTTTACAAGTGCAATAAAATTACGTAAATATAAAACTGAAGGTAGCGATTATAACTAGAAATGGCCTGAATGCGGCACGAGAACGGTGTCTCATGATTAGACTACACAAATACTACAAGAAAAACTGTTTGGAGATACTATGGACTTAATAACGCGAGGATATAGGTGATTTCCTATAAAACAGGGCTGTACCACTATAACACGGTTTCAAAGAAAAAGTCGATTTTTCCTAATTCTCAGTCTTTTCTTTCCAGGTTTCGCTTGATTCAACGGTTGTGGACCGGGACTGACCTACAGAGCTAAACCAGCACGAAATACGAAGAAATAAAATTTTTACAAGTGCAATAAAATTACGTAATTATAAAACTAAAAACAACAGATTAGAACTAGAAATGGCCTGAATGCGGCACGAGAACGGTGTCTCATGATTAGACTACACAAATACTACAAGAAAAACTGTTTGAGATACTATGGACTTAATAACGAGGATATAGGTGATTTCCTATAAAACAGGACATCACCACTACACCTCGGTTTCAAAGAAAAGTCGATTTTTCCTAATTCTCAGTCTTTTCTTTCCAGGTTTCGCTTGATTCAACGGTTGTGGACCGGGACTGACCTACCAGAGCTAAACCAGCACGAAATACGAAGAAATAAAATTTTTACAAGTGCAATAAAATTACGTAATTATAAAACTAAAAATAACAGATTAGAACTAGAAATGGCGAAATGCGGCGCAAGATGAGTATCTAACGATAAGGTTAAACAGATGCTACAATAAAAACAAATTTGGACTGCTTGAGATTCTAATACACAAAGATATCGGTGAATTCCTATAAAACAGGACATCACCACTACACCTCGGTTTCAAAGAAAAGTCGATTTTTCCTAATTCTCAGTCTTTTCTTTCCAGGTTTCGCCTGATTCAACGGTTTTGGACCGGGACTGACCGATCCAGAGCAAAACCAGCACGAAAAACGAGGAAATAATTTTTTACAAGTGCAATAAAATTACGTAAATATAAAACTGAAGGTAAGCGATTATAACTAGAAATGGCCTGAATGCGGCACGAGAACGGTGTCTCATGATTAGACTACACAAATACTACAAGAAAAACTGTTTGGAGATACTATGGACTTAATAACGCGAGGATATAGGTGATTTCCTATAAAACAGGGCTGTACCACTATAACACGGTTTCAAAAGAAAAGTCGATTTTTCCTAATTCTCAGTCTTTTCTTTCCAGGTTTCGCTTGATTCAGCAGTTTGTGGACCGGGACTGACCTACCAGAGCTAAACCAGCACGAAATACGAAGAAATAAAAATTTTTACAAGTGCAATAAAATTACGTAATTATAAAACTAAAAACAACAGATTAGAACTAGAAATGGCCGAAATGCGGCGCAAGATGAGTATCTAACGATAAGGTTAAACGAATGCTAAAACAGGGCTGTACCACTATAACACGGTTTCAAAGAAAAGTCGATTTTTCCTAATTCTCAGTCTTTTCTTTCCAGGTTTCGCTTGATTCAACGGTTGTGGACCGGGACTGACCTACCCAGAGCAAAACCAGCACGAAATACGAAGAAATAAAAATTTTTACAAGTGCAATAAAATTACGTAATTATAAAACTAAAAACAACAGATTAGAACTAGAAATGGCCGAAATGCGGCGCAAGATGAGTATCTAACGATAAGGTTAAACGAATGCTAAAACAGGGCTGTACCACTATAACGCGGTTTCAAAGAAAAAGTCGATTTTTTCCTAATTCTCAGTCTTTTCTTTCCAGGTTTCGCTTGATTCAACGGTTGTGGACCGGGACTGACCTACCAGAGCTAAACCAGCACGAAATACGAAGAAATAAAATTTTTACAAGTGCAATAAAATTACGTAATTATAAAACTAAAAATAACAGATTAGAACTAGAAATGGCCGAAATGCGGCGCAAGAAGAGTATCTAACGATAAGGTTAAACGAATGCTACAATAAAAAACAAATTTGGTCTGCTTGAGATTCTAATACACAAAGATATCGGTGAATTCCTATAAAACAGGACATCACCACTACACCTCGGTTTCAAAGAAAAAGTCGATTTTTTCCTAATTCTCAGTCTTTTCTTTCCAGGTTTCGCCTGATTCAACGGTTTTGGACCGGGACTGACCGATCCAGAGCAAAACCAGCACGAAAAACGAGGAAATAATTTTTTTTACAAGTGCAATAAAATTACGTAAATATAAAACTGAAGGTAAGCGATTATAACTAGAAATGGCCTGAATGCGGCACGAGAACGGTGTCTAATGATTAGACTACACAAATACTACAAGAAAAAACTGTTTGAGATACTATGGACTTAATAACGAGAGGATATAGGTGATTTCCTATAAAACAGGGCTTTACCAATAGTGGTATAGACCACGGTTTCAAAGAAAAAGTCGATTTTTTCCTAATTCTGTGTGTTTTTCTTACAGGTTTTACCTTATTCGATGCTTGTGAACTGGGACTGACCGGCCGAGAGCAAAAACAGCACGAAAAACGAGGAAATAATTTTTTTTTACAAGTGCAATAAAATTACGTAAATATAAAACTGAAGGTAAGCGATTATAACTAGAAATGGCCTGAATGCGGCACGAGAACGGTGTCTAATAATTAGACTACACAAATACTACAAGAAAAACTGTTTGGAGATACTATGGACTTAATAACGAGGAGGATATAGGTGATTTCCTATAAAACAGGGCTGTACCACTATAACGCGTTTTCAAAGAAAAAGTCGATTTTTCCTAATTCTCAGTCTTTTCTTTCCAGGTTTTGCCTTATTCAACGGTTGTGGACCGGGACTGACCGATCAGAGCAAAACCAGCACGAAAATCGAAGGAATAAAAATATTTACAAGTGCAATAAAATTGCGTAATTATAAAACTAAAAATAACAGATTAGAACTAGAAATGGCCAAAATGCGGCGTAAGATGAGTATCTTACGATAAAATTAAACGAATGCAAGAATAAAAAACAAATTTGGATTGTTTGAGATTCTAATACACAGAGATATCGGTGAATTCCTATAAAACAGGACATCACCACTACACCTCGGTTTCAAAGAAAAAGTCGATTTTTTCCTAATTCTCAGTCTTTTCTTTCCAGGTTTCGCCTGATTCAACGGTTTTGGACCGGGACTGACCGATCAGAGCAAAACCAGCACGAAAAACGAGGAAATAATTTTTTTTACAAGTGCAATAAAATTACGTAAATATAAAACTGAAGGTAAGCGATTATAACTAGAAATGGCCTGAATGCGGCACGAGAACGGTGTCTCATGATTAGACTACACAAATACTACAAGAAAAAACTGTTTGGAGATACTATGGACTTAATAACGCGAGGATATAGGTGATTTCCTATAAAACAGGGCTTTACCACTAAAACTCGGTTTCAAAGAAAAAGTCGATTTTTTCCTAATTCTCAGTCTTTTCTTTCCAGGTTTCGCTTGATTCAACGGTTGTGGACCGGGACTGACCTACCCAGAGCAAAACCAGCACGAAATACGAAGAAATAAAAATTTTTACAAGTGCAATAAAATTACGTAATTATAAAACTAAAAACAACAGATTAGAACTAGAAATGGCCGAAATGCGGCGCAAGATGAGTATCTAACGATAAGGTTAAACGAATGCTAAAACAGGGCTGTACCACTATAACACGGTTTCAAAGAAAAAGTCGATTTTTTCCTAATTCTCAGTCTTTTCTTTCCAGGTTTCGCTTGATTCAACGGTTGTGGACCGGGACTGACCTACCCAGAGCTAAACCAGCACGAAATACGAAGAAATAAAAATTTTTACAAGTGCAATAAAATTACGTAATTATAAAACTAAAAATAACAGATTAGAACTAGAAATGGCGAAATGCGGCGCAAGATGAGTATCTAACGATAAGGTTAAACGAATGCTACAATAAAAAACAAATTTGGACTGCTTGAGATTCTAATACACAAAGATATCGGTGAATTCCTATAAAACAGGACATCACCACTACACCTCGGTTTCAAAGAAAAAGTCGATTTTTTTCTAATTCTGTGTGTTTTTCTTACAGGTTTTACCTGATTCGATGCTTGTGAACTGGGACTGACCGGCCGAGAGCAAAAACAGCACGAAAAAGGAAGAAACAAAAATGTTTAGAATTCCATTAAAATTACGTAAGTATAAAACTGAAGGTAGCGATTATAACTAGAAATGGCCTGAATGCGGCACGAGAACGGTGTCTAATAATTAGACTACACAAATACTACAAGAAAAAACTGTTTGGAGATACTATGGACTTAATAACGAGAGGATATAGGTGATTTCCTATAAAACAGGGCTGTACCACTATAACGCGTTTTCAAAGAAAAAGTCGATTTTTTCGTATTTCTCTGTCTTTTCTTTCCAGGTTTCGCCTGATTCAACGGTTGTGGACCAGGACTGACCTACCCAGAGCAAAACCAGCACGAAAATCGAAGGAATAAAAATATTTACAAGTGCAATAAAATTACGTAATTATAAAACTAAAAATAACAGATTAAGAACTAGAAATGGCCGAAATGCGGCGCAAGATGAGTATCTAACGATAAGGTTAAACGAATGCTACAATAAAAACAAATTTGGACTGCTTGAGATTCTAATACACAAAGATATCCGGTGAATTCCTATAAAACAGGACATCACCACTACACCTCGGTTTCAAAGAAAAAGTCGATTTTTCTAATTCTGTGTTTTCTTACAGGTTTTACCTGATTCGATGCTTGTGAACTGGGACTGACCGGCCGAGAGCAAAAACAGCACGAAAAGGAAGAAACAAAATGTTTAGAATTCCATTAAAATTACGTAAGTATAAAACTGAAGGTAAGCGATTATAACTAGAAATGGCCTGAATGCGGCACGAGAACGGTGTCTAATAATTAGACTACACAAATACTACAAGAAAAACTGTTTGAGATACTATGGACTTAATAACGAGAGGATATAGGTGATTTCCTATAAAACAGGGCTGTACCACTATAACGCGGTTTCAAAGAAAAAGTCGATTTTTTCCTAATTCTCAGTCTTTTCTTTCCAGGTTTCGCTTGATTCAGCAGTTTGTGGACCGGGACTGACCTACCCAGAGCTAAACCAGCACGAAATACAGAAGAAATAAAATTTTTACAAGTGCAATAAAATTACGTAAATATAAAACTGAAGGTAAGCGATTATAACTAGAAATGGCCTGAATGCGGCACGAGAACGGTGTCTCATGATTAGACTACACAAATACTACAGAAAAACTGTTTGGAATACTATGGACTTAATAACGAGGAGGATATAGGTGATTTCCTATAAAACAGGGCTTTACCACTAAAACTCGGTTTCAAAGAAAAAGTCGATTTTTCTAATTCTCAGTCTTTTCTTTCCAGGTTTCGCTTGATTCAGCAGTTTGTGGACCGGGACTGACCTACCCAGAGCAAAACCAGCACGAAATACGAAGAAATAAAATTTTTACAAGTGCAATAAAATTGCGTAATTATAAAACTAAAAACAACAGATTAGAACTAGAAATGGCCGAAATGCGGCGCAAGATGAGTATCTAACGATAAGGTTAAACAGATGCTAAAACAGGGCTGTACCACTATAACACGGTTTCAAAGAAAAAGTCGATTTTTTCCTAATTCTCAGTCTTTTCTTTCCAGGTTTCGCCTGATTCAACGGTTGTGGACCGGGACTGACCTACCCAGAGCTAAACCAGCACAGAAATACGAAGAAATAAAATTTTTACAAGTGCAATAAAATTACGTAATTATAAAACTAAAAATAACAGATTAGAACTAGAAATGGCCGAAATGCGGCGCAAGATGAGTATCTAACGATAAGGTTAAACAGATGCTACAATAAAAACAAATTTGGACTGCTTGAGATTCTAATACACAAAGATATCGGTGAATTCCTATAAAACAGGACATCACCACTACACCTCAGTTTCAAAGAAAAAGTCGATTTTTCCTAATTCTCAGTCTTTTCTTTCCAGGTTTCGCCTGATTCAACGGTTTTGGACCGGGACTGACCGATCCAGAGCAAAACCAGCACGAAAAACGAGGAAATAATTTTTTTACAAGTGCAATAAAATTACGTAAATATAAAACTGAAGGTAGCGATTATAACTAGAAATGGCCTGAATGCGGCACGAGAACGGTGTCTCATGATTAGACTACACAAATACTACAAGAAAAACTGTTTGGAATACTATGGACTTAATAACGCGAGGATATAGGTGATTTCCTATAAAACAGGGCTTTACCACTAAAACTCGGTTTCAAAGAAAAGTCGATTTTTCCTAATTCTCAGTCTTTTCTTTCCAGGTTTCCTTGATTCAACGGTTGTGGACCGGGACTGACCTACCCAGAGCAAAACCAGCACGAAATACGAAGAAATAAAATTTTTACAAGTGCAATAAAATTACGTAATTATAAAACTAAAAACAACAGATTAGAACTAGAAATGGCCGAAATGCGGCGCAAGATGAGTATCTAACGATAAGGTTAAACGAATGCTAAAACAGGGCTGTACCACTATAACACGGTTTCAAAGAAAAGTCGATTTTTCCTAATTCTCAGTCTTTTCTTTCCAGGTTCGCTTGATTCAACGGTTGTGGACCGGGACTGACCTACCAGAGCTAAACCAGCACGAAATACGAAGAAATAAAGAATTTTTACAAGTGCAATAAAATTACGTAATTATAAAACTAAAAATAACAGATTAGAACTAGAAATGGCCGAAATGCGGCGCAAGATGAGTATCTAACGATAGGTTAAACAGATGCTACAATAAAAACAAATTTGGACTGCTTGAGATTCTAATACACAAGATATCCGGTGAATTCTATAAAACAGGACATCACCACTACACCTCGGTTTCAAAGAAAAGTCGATTTTTCCTAATTCTCAGTCTTTTCTTTCCAGGTTTCGCCTGATTCAACGGTTTTGGACCGGGACTGACCGATCAGAGCAAAACCAGCACGAAAAACGAGGAAATAATTTTTTACAAGTGCAATAAAATTGCGTAAATATAAAACTGAAGGTAGCGATTATAACTAGAAATGGCCTGAATGCGGCACGAGAACGGTGTCTCATGATTAGACTACACAAATACTACAAGAAAAACTGTTTGGAGATACTATGGACTTAATAACGCGAGGATATAGGTGATTTCCTATAAAACAGGGCTTTACCACTAAAACTCGGTTTCAAAGAAAAGTCGATTTTTTCTAATTCTCAGTCTTTTCTTTCAGGTTTCGCTTGATTCAACGGTTGTGGACCAGGACTGACCTACCCAGAGCAAAACCAGCACGAAATACGAAGAAATAAAGAATTTTTACAAGTGCAATAAAATTACGTAATTATAAAACTAAAAACAACAGATTAAGAACTAGAAATGGCCGAAATGCGGCGCAAGATGAGTATCTAACGATAAGGTTAAACGAATGCTAAAACAGGGCTGTACCACTATAACACGGTTTCAAAGAAAAGTCGATTTTTCCTAATTCTCAGTCTTTTCTTTCCAGGTTTCGCTTGATTCAACGGTTGTGGACCGGGACTGACCTACCAGAGCTAAACCAGCACGAAATACGAAGAAATAAAATTTTTACAAGTGCAATAAAATTACGTAATTATAAAACTAAAAATAACAGATTAGAACTAGAAATGGCCAAAATGCGGCGCAAGATGAGTATCTAACGATAAGGTTAAACAGATGCTACAATAAAAACAAATTTGGACTGCTTGAGATTCTAATACACAAAGATATCGGTGAATTCCTATAAAACAGGACATCACCACTACACCTCGGTTTCAAAGAAAAAGTCGATTTTTCTAATTCTGTGTGTTTTTCTTACAGGTTTTACCTGATTCGATGCTTGTGAACTGGGACTGACCGGCCGAGAGCAAAAACAGCACGAAAAAGGAAAAACAAAATGTTTAGAATTCCATTAAAATTACGTAAGTATAAAACTGAAGGTAAGCGATTATAACTAGAAATGGCCTGAATGCGGCACGAGAACGGTGTCTAATAATTAGACTACACAAATACTACAAGAAAAACTGTTTGGAGATACTATGGACTTAATAACGCGAGGATATAGGTGATTTCCTATAAAACAGGGCTGTACCACTATAACGCGGTTTCAAAGAAAAAGTCGATTTTTCCTAATTCTCAGTCTTTTCTTTCCAGGTTTCGCTTGATTCAGCAGTTTGTGGACCGGGACTGACCTACCCAGAGCTAAACCAGCACGAAATACGAAGAAATAAAATTTTTTTACAAGTGCAATAAAATTACGTAATTATAAAACTAAAAATAACAGATTAGAACTAGAAATGGCCGAAATGCGGCGCAAGATGAGTATCTAACGATAAGGTTAAACAGATGCTACAATAAAAACAAATTTGGACTGCTTGAGATTCTAATACACAAGATATCGGTGAATTCCTATAAAACAGGACATCACCACTACACCTCGGTTTCAAAGAAAAAGTCGATTTTTCTAATTCTGTGTGTTTTCTTACAGGTTTTACCTGATTCGATGCTTGTGAACTGGGACTGACCGGCCGAGCAAAAACAGCACGAAAAGGAAGAAACAAAATGTTTAGAATTCCATTAAAATTACGTAAGTATAAAACTGAAGGTAGCGATTATAACTAGAAATGGCCTGAATGCGGCTTTGAGAACGGTGTCTAATAATTAGACTACACAAATACTACAAGAAAAACTGTTTGGAATACTATGGACTTAATAACGAGAGGATATAGGTGATTTCTATAAAACAGGGCTGTACCACTATAACGCGTTTTCAAAGAAAAAGTCGATTTTTTCGTATTTCTCTGTCTTTTCTTTCCAGGTTTTGCCTTATTCAACGGTTGTGGACCGGGACTGACCGATCCAGAGCAAAACCAGCACGAAAATCGAAGGAATAAAAATATTTACAAGTGCAATAAAATTACGTAATTATAAAACTAAAAATAACAGATTAGAACTAGAAATGGCCAAAATGCGGCGTAAGATGAGTATCTTACGATAAAATTAAACGAATGCAAGAATAAAAAACAAATTTGGATTGTTTGAGATTCTAATACACAGAGATATCGGTGAATTCTATAAAACAGGACATCACCACTACACCTCGGTTTCAAAGAAAAAGTCGATTTTTCCTAATTCTCAGTCTTTTCTTTCCAGGTTTCGCCTGATTCAACGGTTTTGGACCGGGACTGACCGATCAGAGCAAAACCAGCACGAAAAACGAAGAAATAAAATTTTTTTACAAGTGCAATAAAATTGCGTAATTATAAAACTGAAGGTAGCGATTATAACTAGAAATGGCCTGAATGCGGCACGAGAACGGTGTCTCATGATTAGACTACACAAATACTACAAGAAAAAACTGTTTGGAGATACTATGGACTTAATAACGCGAGGATATAGGTGATTTCCTATAAAACAGGGCTTTACCACTGAAACTCGGTTTCAAAGAAAAAGTCGATTTTTTCCTAATTCTCAGTCTTTTCTTTCCAGGTTTCGCTTGATTCAACGGTTGTGGACCGGGACTGACCTACCCAGAGCAAAACCAGCACGAAAAACGAAGAAATAAAATTTTTACAAGTGCAATAAAATTACGTAATTATAAAACTAAAAATAACAGATTAGAACTAGAAATGGCCGAAATGCGGCGTAAGATGAGTATCTTACGATAAGATTAAACGAATTCAAGAATAAAAAACAAATTTGGACTGTTTGAGATTCTAATACACAGAGATATCGGTGAATTCCTATAAAACAGGGCTTTACCACTAAAACTCGGTTTCAAAGAAAAAGTCGATTTTTTCTAATTCTCAGTCTTTTCTTTCCAGGTTTTGCCTTATTCAACGGTTGTGGACCGGGACTGACCGATCCAGAGCAAAACCAGCACGAAAATAATTTTTTACAAGTGCAATAAAATTACGTAATTATAAAACTGAAGGTAAGCGATTATAACTAGAAATGGCCGAAATGCGGCGTAAGATGAGTATCTAACGATAAGGTTAAACGAATGCTAAAACAGGGCTGTACCACTATAACGCGTTTTCAAAGAAAAAGTCGATTTTTCTAATTCTCAGTCTTTTCTTTCCAGGTTTCGCCTGATTCAACGGTTTTGGACCGGGACTGACCGATCCAGAGCAAAACCAGCACGAAAATCGAAGGAATAAAAATATTTACAAGTGCAATAAAATTACGTAAATATAAAACTGAAGGTAGCGATTATAACTAGAAATGGCCAAAATGCGGCGTAAGATGAGTATCTAACGATAAGGTTAAACGAATGCTAAAACAGGGCTGTACCACTATAACACGGTTTCAAAGAAAAAGTCGATTTTTTCTAATTCTCAGTCTTTTCTTTCCAGGTTTTGCCTTATTCAACGGTTGTGGACCGGGACTGACCGATCAGAGCAAAACCAGCACGAAAAACGAGGAAATAATTTTTTACAAGTGCAATAAAATTACGTAAGTATAAAACTGAAGGTAGCGATTATAACTAGAAATGGCCAAAATGCGGCGCAAGATGAGTATCTAACGATAAGGTTAAACGAATGCTAAAACAGGGCTGTACCACTATAACGCGTTTTCAAAGAAAAAGTCGATTTTTCTAATTCTCAGTCTTTTCTTTCCAGGTTTTGCCTTATTCAACGGTTGTGGACCGGGACTGACCTACCCAGAGCTAAACCAGCACGAAAATCGAAGGAATAAAAATATTTACAAGTGCAATAAAATTACGTAATTATAAAACTAAAACAACAGATTAGAACTAGAAATGGCCAAAATGCGGCGTAAGATGAGTATCTAACGATAAGGTTAAACGAATGCTACAATAAAAACAAATTTGGATTGTTTGAGATTCTAATACACAGAGATATCGGTGAATTCCTATAAAACAGGACATCACCACTACACCTCGGTTTCAAAGAAAAAACTGTTTGGAGATACTATGGACTTAATAACGAGAGGATATAGGTGATTTCCTATAAAACAGGGCTTTACCACTAAAACTCGGTTTCAAAGAAAAAGTCGATTTTTCTAATTCTCAGTCTTTTCTTTCCAGGTTTCGCCTGATTCAACGGTTGTGGACCAGGACTGACCGATCAGAGC
>JAGSMU010000546.1:0-24856 GCA_029286865.1 Teinopalpus imperialis
CCGAAACGCCTTGTCCAAAGATTGAGTCGATCTCGTTGATTGAGATATCTAGCTGCTGGGTGGTCGTGGCTCTGGAAGGTTGCTCGAGCACGCCAGTTGACTATGGTTTTGGTCTGGGGCCTGCCTGTCGGTGGCCCAGTTTGAGGAGCACCGGCCTATGATCCGATGATAATTCGTGTAGCGGTTCAATGGAGTCGACCGCTAGGGTGATATTTTGATTAACGCAATATCTAAAACGTCAGGTGTTTGACGTGCAAAGTTTAGAGCGTAACGTGTCAGAGTCGGGGCTATAACATCGAAGTTATGAGAGCCCATGAGGGCGTGAAGCGCCTTACCGTTTTATTCTCCTTATCGAATGCCAGGAGGCATATTTTACTATTTAGGTCGCCTGCTACTTGACCGACGGCCCTAGGTTGATTAGGGTCCTGATGTCCGATTCTAGAACTGTTTTCGTCGGTGATAGATAAACCGAGGCGATAACTATCGGGCTATGACCGGTCGCCACCACGCAGTGGCTTCTATGTTTGTTAATCGCGGAAAACGACCGACCGTGCGTGCATTAGTATTTTTCGACTCTACGGTAACTGAACTAGCGAGGGGTGGGTGTAGTTATCGCGACGACTAATACTACCACACACACACACACACATCTACATGCGCACATACGCCATGTAGTAAGTAATATGTTTATATGAATGTAACTAGTAGAGTGGTGCGGCGGCGGTGGTGGGGTGGTGGTAGGCGATTATGCCTTGCCGCACATAGCGTAACACGACGACGAACGAACGAAGCTTCAAATAGAATCGAAGAAGAAGAAGATCTGTGCTTCTTCTTCTTTCTGTATCCACAGTATCGTCATGCTACCTACGCTATTTATTACACATGCACACACACACATCTACATGCGCACATACGCCATGTAGTAAGTAATATGTTTATATGAATGTAACTAGTAGAGTGGTGCGGCGGCGGTGGTGGGGTGGTGGTAGGCGAATATGCCTTGCCGCACATAGCGTAACACGACGACGAACGAACGAAGCTTCAAATAGAATCGAAGAAGAAGAAGATCTGTGCTTCTTCTTTCCTTTATCCTCCGAAGCCGTAGAGGGTGCGTCCTTGACGTTTCAGAGCGTACACGACATCCATAGCGGTGACCGTCTTCCTCTTAGCGTGTTCTGTGTAAGTGACCGCGTCGCGGATCACGTTCTCGAGGAACACTTTCAGCACCCCGCGAGTTTCTTCGTAGATCAAACCGGAGATACGTTTCACGCCACCTCTGCGAGCGAGACGACGGATGGCGGGCTTCGTAATACCCTGGATGTTATCACGAAGAACCTTCCTGTGCCTCGCCCTCCTCTTTCCAAAGCGAGGAGAGAGTAGAACATCACTCTTTGAACGACGACGCGCGCTCTCTCGGAATAGTTATCGTAGTAGTAATAATAATAATATTATTATATTATACGAAAGAACAAACAAAGAAATGTATGTTTATTTATTTTATGTTATGTCGACAACGGCGATACGTCGGAATCTATCTATGAAACATATCAAGGTATCGTGATTCATATGCGGCCCTGAAAGGGCCTTTTATTTATCTATTATAATCTTCTTCTTCTTCTTCTTTCTGTATCCACAGTATCGTCATGCTACCTACGCTATTTATTACACATGCACACACACACATCTACATGCGCACATACGCCATGTAGTAAGTAATATGTTTATATGAATGTAACTAGTAGAGTGGTGCGGCGGCGGTGGTGGGGTGGTGGTAGGCGATTATGCCTTGCCGCACATAGCGTAACACGACGACGAACGAACGAAGCTTCAAATAGAATCGAAGAAGAAGAAGAAGAAGAAGAAGATCTGTGCTTCTTCTTTCCTTTATCCTCGAAGCCGTAGAGGGTGCGTCCTTGACGTTTCAGAGCGTAGACGACATCCATAGCGGTGACCGTCTTCCTCTTAGCGTGTTCTGTGTAAGTGACCGCGTCGCCGTCACGTTCTCGAGGAACACTTTCAGCACCCGCGAGTTTCTTCGTAGATCAAACCGGAGATACGTTTCACGCCACCTCTGCGAGCGAGACGACGGATGGCGGGCTTCGTAATACCCTGGATGTTATCACGAAGAACCTTCCTGTGCCTTTTCGCTCCTCCTTTTCCCAAACCTTTACCGCCTTTGCCGCGACCGGTCATCTTCGCTCAAAGAGTAAGAACTTTTCTTCACAGAGGGAATAAAAGAAGAAAAAAAAAAATCGTCGCTAACAAAACACACAAACACGCGCGCGCAATTGACCGACGACTACGTCCGTCACGTCTCGAAGTAGAAGTGCCGTATCGACTGCTCGGCGCACTATATTTATATTTAAGCCTACCCTCGCGCTCACTCGGTTACAGGAGTCTGAGGTGACTGAGACGCGAGGAGGGAGGTGTTGTATTGTGAGCGCGAGCGACAACGTGTAAAGAATTTAGCTTCTAGTTTGTGAGCTCTGTGTCCGATGAAGTTAGGCTATCAACATCAATAGAATCTAGATAGATCTAGTTTGTCTGCCTCATACGTCCTCCAACCACCTATCTCTCTATTTATTATTATTATCTATCATACGATGCTGGATTATGATGATGATGATGATGATGATGATGATGATGATGATGATGATGATGATGATGATGATGATGATGATGATGATGATGATGATGATGATGATGATGATGATGATGATGATGATTGGGCATCGTATGATAGATAGATAGGAAAATAAATAATTGGTAACTTCTTCTTCCATATTATTATAGTAGTAGTAGTTGTTGTTAGTTAGTTAGTTAGTTATTCAACACACACACATACGACTTTGTGGAAAAGGACATATATTTTATGTTCTGTTAGTTTTGTGTAATATTATTATATATCGTGTGTGTGGTGTGTTCTACCTGCATATGATGTATGTAATAATAAAGTAAGACGTTCTCATATCTATACAAAGAAACCCACATTAAAACGCACGGGCGGCGGGGTAACATAGAAATATATGCGGCCCTGAAAGGGCCTTTTATTATCTATTATAATCTTCTTCTTCTTCTTCTTTCTGTATCCACAGTATCGTCATGCTACCTACGCTATTTATTACACATGCACACACACACACACATACGACTTTGTGGAAAAGGACATATATTTTATGTTCTGTTAGTTTTGTGTAATATTATATATCGTGTGTCTGTGTGTGGTGTGTTCTACCTGCATATGATGTATGTAATAATAAAGTAAGACGTTCTCATATCTATACAAAGAAACCCACATTAAAACGCACGGGCGGCGGGGTAACATAGAAATATATGCGGCCCTGAAAGGGCCTTTTATTTATCTATTATAATCTTCTTCTTCTTCTTTCTGTATCCACAGTATCGTCATGCTACCTACGCTATTTATTACACATGCACACACACACATCTACATGCGCACATACGCCATGTAGTAAGTAATATGTTTATATGAATGTAACTAGTAGAGTGGTGCGGCGGCGGTGGTGGGGTGGTGGTAGGCGAATATGCCTTGCCGCACATAGCGTAACACGACGACGAACGAACGAAGCTTCAAATAGAATCGAAGAAGAAGAAGATCTGTGCTTCTTCTTTCCTTTATCCTCCGAAGCCGTAGAGGGTGCGTCCTTGACGTTTCAGAGCGTACACGACATCCATAGCGGTGACCGTCTTCCTCTTAGCGTGTTCTGTGTAAGTGACCGCGTCATGATCACGTTCTCGAGGAACACTTTCAGCACCCGCGAGTTTCTTCGTAGATCAAACCGGAGATACGTTTCACGCCACCTCTGCGAGCGAGACGACGGATGGCGGGCTTCGTAATACCCTGGATGTTATCACGAAGAACCTTCCTGTGCCTTTTCGCTCCTCCTTTTCCCAAACCTTTACCGCCTTTGCCGCGACCGGTCATCTTCGCTCAAAGAGTAAGAACTTTTCTTCACAGAGGGAATAAAAGAAGAAAAAAAAAAATCGTCGCTAACAAAACACACAAACACGCGCGCGCAATTGACCGACGACTACGTCCGTCACGTCTCGAAGTAGAAGTGCCGTATCGACTGCTCGGCGCACTATATTTATATTTAAGCCTACCCTCGCGCTCACTCGGTTACAGGAGTCTGAGGTGACTGAGACGCGAGGAGGGAGGTGTTGTATTGTGAGCGCGAGCGACAACGTGTAAAGAATTTAGCTTCTAGTTTTTGAGCTCTGTGTCCGATGAAGTTAGGCTATCAACATCAATAGAATCTAGATAGATCTAGTTTGTCTGCCTCATACGTCCTCCAACCACCTATCTCTCTATTTATTATTATTATCTATCATACGATGCTGGATTATGATGATGATGATGATGATGATGATGATGATGATGATGATGATGATGATGATGATGATGATGATGATGATGATGATGATGATGATGATGATGATGATGATGATGATGATGATGATGATGATGATGATGATGATGATGATGATGATGATGATGATGATGATGATGATGATGATGATGATGATGATGATGATGATGATGATGATGATGATGATGATGATGATGATGATGATGATGATGATGATGATGATGATGATGATGATGATGATGATGATGATGATGATGATGATGATTGGGCATCGTATGATAGATAGATAGGAAAAAAAATAATAATTGGTAACTTCTTCTTCCATATTATTATAGTAGTAGTAGTTGTTAGTTAGTTAACCAACACACACACACATACGACTTTGTGGAAAAGGACATATATTTTATGTTCTGTTAGTTTTGTGTAATATTATATATATCGTGTGTCTGTCTGTGTGTGGTGTGTTCTACCTGCATATGATGTATGTAATAATAAAGTAAGACGTTCTCATATCTATACAAAGAAACCCACATTAAAACGCACGGGCGGCGGGGGTAACATAGAAATATATGCGGCCCTGAAAAGGGCCTTTTGTTATTTAGATGTTGATTATATGAACATACGATGATGGATGGATGGATGGATGGATGGATCGATCGACGATAATATATACAAATATCTCGTCTCTTCTCTTCTGTCTGTTCATTCATTCATTCATCGCGTCGCGTTCTGATGATCGACGACGACGACGAATAATGATTCTCATTCACAAATGACACACGATCACTAGTCGGTCCACTATCGTAAATCCAACGAATCAACCGCATCCATCACCGCGATGCGATTTTGCGGCTCATTAAGCTCGCTCTCCGCGTATTCTGCGCGCCAATTGTATGTCTTTCGGCATGATGGTCACGCGCTTAGCGTGAATCGCACATAGGTTCGTGTCCTCGAACAGTCCGACGAGGTAAGCCTCGCTGGCCTCTTGGAGGGCCATCACGGCGGAGCTCTGGAAGCGAAGATCAGTTTTGAAGTCTTGTGCGATCTCACGAACCAAACGTTGGAACGGCAATTTGCGAATAAGAAGCTCGGTGCTCTTCTGGTAACGACGAATCTCGCGGAGGGCGACAGTGCCGGGCCTGTAGCGATGAGGCTTCTTAACACCTCCGGTGGCTGGCGCACTCTTCCGCGCAGCTTTAGTGGCGAGCTGTTTCCGTGGCGCCTTTCCACCGGTGGACTTGCGAGCGGTTTGCTTAGTGCGAGCCATGACCACCACTACTACTACTAAGTTTACTATAAACACACACACGCGACAAAGTTCACTCGTAACGACGACGACGAATAATGATTCTCATTCACAAATGACACACGATCACTAGTCCGTCCACTATCGTAAATCCAACGAATCAACCGCATCCATCGCCGCGATGCGATTTTGCGGCTCATTAAGCTCGCTCTCCGCGTATTCTGCGCGCCAATTGTATGTCTTTCGGCATGATGGTCACGCGCTTAGCGTGAATCGCACATAGGTTCGTGTCCTCGAACAGTCCGACGAGGTAAGCCTCGCTGGCCTCTTGGAGGGCCATCACGGCGGAGCTCTGGAAGCGAAGATCAGTTTTGAAGTCTTGTGCGATCTCACGAACCAAACGTTGGAACGGCAATTTGCGAATAAGAAGCTCGGTGCTCTTCTGGTAACGACGAATCTCGCGGAGGGCGACAGTGCCGGGCCTGTAGCGATGAGGCTTCTTAACACCTCCGGTGGCTGGCGCACTCTTCCGCGCAGCTTTAGTGGCGAGCTGTTTCCGTGGCGCCTTTCCACCGGTGGACTTGCGAGCGGTTTGCTTAGTGCGAGCCATGACCACCACTACTACTACTACTACTACTAAGTTTACTATAAACACACACACGCGACAAAGTTCACTCGTAACGACGACGACGACGTGTTCGAGTTAAGAGAGTCTTGTGAATATTAAAAATCGGACTCGTTACCCACACTTATATATAGTTACTCGCGTCATATACCCGTCTCTTTCATTCTACAACAGTCAACACCCCCCTCCCCAAAAGTCCATCTTTTACCAGTTCTTTTCTTTCTTTCAGGCAGAGCATGTTTTGGACAGAGCGCAGACCGTGTGATGATATTTGGTATATAATATGAGAGTTTATTTAATCTCAGATTACAGAGTAGTTAGTTTGTCTATTTATTGTATATACATAATTAATTAATGTATTGTGTGTTATACGTTTATCAATATAATAACAGATTTGCGATTCGACGAATATATATGCCTGCCTAGCCGAAACGGTATACAAATAGGTAGGTATACAATGGTTAGATCTATTAGCTTATCTCCTTGAAACTTTATATAATATATTCGACAAGGTTTGTGGCCCTGAAAAGGGCCTTTGAACTAATACTGTACACAGTAGAGGAGTTCAGTTCATCGAACTGAACTCCGTCAATAATCAAGTAGTATGTATATCATCATCAGCGGTAGTAGTAGTAGTAGTAGTAGTAGTAGTAGTAGTAGTAGTAGTAGTAGTAGTAGTAGTAGTAGTAGTTGTTAGTTAGTTAACCAACACACACACACATACGACTTTGTGGAAAAGGACATATATTTTATGTTCTGTTAGTTTTGTGTAATATTATATATATCGTGTGTCTGTGTGTGGTGTGTTCTACCTGCATATGATGTATGTAATAATAAAGTAAGACGTTCTCATATCTATACAAAGAAACCCACATTAAAACGCACGGGCGGCGGGGTAACATAGAAATATATGCGGCCCTGAAAGGGCCTTTGAACTAATACTGTACACAGTAGAGGAGTTCAGTTCATCGAACTGAACTCCGTCAATAATAAGTAGTATGTATATCATCATCAGCGGTAGTAGTAGTAGTAGTAGTAGTAGTAGTAGTAGTAGTAGTAGTAGTAGTAGTAGGTAGCACACATATCCGCTCGCTCACTTCGAGCTGGTATACTTGGTGACCGCCTTCGTGCCCTCGCTGACTGCGTGTTTGGCAAGTTCACCGGGCAGCAGCAGTCTCACGGAGGTCTGCACCTCCCTCGATGTGATGGTGGAGCGCTTGTTGTAGTGAGCGAGCCGTGAAGCCTCAGCCGCTATGCGTTCGAAAATATCATTGACGAACGAGTTCATAATAGACATAGCCTTGCTCGATATGCCAGTGTCCGGATGCACCTGCTTGAGCACTTTGTAGATGTAGATAGCGTAGCTCTCCTTCCTCTTGTGCTTCTTCTTCTTCTTCTTATCAGACTTCGAGATATTTTTCTGGGCCTTGCCAGACTTTTTGGCGGCCTTCCCACTTGTCTTAGGTGGCATTTTAACCAAGGAAAGTGTAAAACTATCGAGATTTTAGAGTAGGCGACACAATTGAAATAGCACCCGCACCACTACTATATCTCAACACGGTAACACGTACTTTAAAAACGACCGATCTAGATTCTGTTGATGTTTATGCTGTTAGCCTATGCGGCTCTTACAGCTTCATCGGATACAGGGCTCACGGAACTGAGGGGTCCGTGAGCTGGTTTTATTTTAACCGTGTTTTGCCTACTGTGGTTCTCTTACTTACACAAAGCGCTCATAAACTGAGCGTGTCGCTCTACTCTTTGATCTCACACCTATCTGATGATGCCACCCAAGTTGCCAGTTCCCTAGCTATATTGTGATTCTCCCGAGTGGAGAATGGATGGTGATGACTAATGACCGTCCGAGGTTTCGGTATGCGAACCTAGCCTCTGACGGACGCCACCTGTTGTCATATCAATCGGAGACTGTGGGCGGTGAGAACCGCCCTGACACGCAGGTGTAGCGAGTGTACGCGGTGTCGCGAAGATTGCGTCGCGCTCGGAGGCGAGGGCGACGCGACGAGGTGTAAGTCACTGTGCAGATCGACGTCGCGTTGGTACGGCTCTGCTCCGGTTGCGATTCTAGTGAAACGGTTTTGAACCGTTTGGAGTTGATTTATTTTGTTTTCGGCTACGTGGGCGAAGACGACGCTGGCGTAGGTCATAATAGGCCTTACGCAGGTCTTATATAGAAGGAGTTTATGTCTTAGGGACATTTTGCTTTTAGCGCAGATGAGCGGGTGAAGCCGGCTCATGACAAACGCGGCCTTGTTTCTCGCATTTTTAATATGCGGATGGAAGTTGAGTTTATGGTCAAAGGTGACCCCTAGGTATTTGACCGTTTCTACCCAGGAATGGGACGGTCGAAGATCGTGATGCGTCCTAACTTTCTACGGTTAGGTACTGATGCGGTGCAGAATGGATTGGATGAGCCTCTCCAGAAGAAGACTGCTGCACTTTTATCCGGGTTAATTTCGATTCTCCATAACCGAAACCACTCGGCGAGGCGGTTGGCTGCGGCTTGGAGTCGGATGGTGATACGGCCCTTGTGTAAGTTTGAATAGTATAGGGCGGTATCGTCTGCGAAAAGCGCAAGACTGACCTGCGGATCTTTCGGGACATCACTTGTGTAAAGTGAGAATAAGAGGGGAAAGAACGGAGCCCTGAGGGACACCTGCTAGGAGCGGCCGGCGAGGAGCGCGTGCCGTCGACTCGATATCGAAAAGTGCGATTCGACAAGAAGGCTCGTATGATGTGCACGAGCCTGTCTGGTATGTTGATAGAGTGCAGTTTATAAATTAAACCGTTATGCCAGACTTTGTCGAATGCCTTTGCGACATCGAAGAATAGTGCACCAGTACCGATGGGGTTTTCAGGGTTAGCCCTGCAAGAATGTGTTCCGTTAAGCGGAAGGCCTGTTGAACGCAAGAGTGCGTATTCCTAAACCCGAACTGTTCGTCGGGAAGTAATCTATTAGCTAGGACGTGTTCTTTAAGTCGCCTAAGAATAATCCTTTCGTATATCTTGCCCACGGAGTTTAGAAGACTGATTGGGCGATAGCTGGTGGGGAGGTTCCGCGGTTTGTGCGGTTTGGGTATCCCGATGACGTCCGCTTCCTTCCAGGCATCCGGGAAGGAGCAGCTGGAGAGGAGCGTGTTGAATATTGCCACAAGGAGGCAGATGATATTAGCGGGAAGCGCTTTAATTATTTTATTGTTAATCCCGTCGGGACCGGGAGCTGACCTCTTTTGAGGTTTTATAATATTTGTGACCTCGTCGGTGGTCACGGGTTCTAACAGTTCGCCCGCTGGTGGTAACGACGCCCTAAGCGCCACGTCGGCGTTCACCTTTAGGAGGTGGTCTTGGTCCGCGGGGAGTTCGACGGGGAGCATTGGCTCTCTAGACTGTCCGCGAGATATTCGGCTTTCTCCGTGTCATCGAAAGCGAGTAGCGTTGTCCGGTAAAATTAGAGGAGGCATTGGTGTGATGGTGTCTGCTTTGAGACCCTGCGCCACACGCCAGTAGGCGGTATTCGAAGGCTCCAGGTCTGCTAGCAGGTCGCCCCATTTTGATCGTTATAAGATTTAATGCGCTCTTTGACCTCCCTTTGGAGGTGGCGCAGTCTAACGCGATTAACATCCGTCGGGTATCTATCGTGAAGCTTTGCCGCGCGATTTTTGATCTTATCAGTCGACGGAGACTCGAGGAAGGACCCGAATTGATCGGTCGACGCGGGGACCGTCCTTTTCGAGTCTTCGACGGCCGAGCTAGGATGTGAAGTTAAAGAGTCGATCGCCCGAAACGCCTTGTCAGGTGAGTCAATCTCGTTGATTGAAATATATAGCTGCTGGGTGGTCGTGGCTCTGAGTTTACCTTCGAGAGCACGCCAGTTGACTACGGTTTTGGTCTGAGGGACCTCGCCTGTCGATTGGCCCAGCTTGAGGAGCACCGGCCTATGATCCGATGATAATTCGTGTAGCGGTTCGATGGAGTCGACCGCTAGGGTGATATTTTGATTAACGCAATATCTAAAACGTCGGGTGTTTGACGTGCAAAGTTTAGAGCGTAACGTGTCGGGGAGTCGGGGGCTATAACATCGAAGTTATGAGAGCCCATGAGGGCGTGAAGCGCCTTGCCGTTTTATTCTCCCTTATCGAATGCCAGGAGGCATGTTTACTGTTTAGGTCGCCTGCTAAGACGACCGACGGCCCTAGGTTGATTAGGGTCCTGATGTCCGATTCTAGAACTGTTTTCGTCGGTGATAGATAAACCGAGGCGATAACTATCGGGCTATGACCGGTCATAGCCACCCTACACGCGGTGGCTTCTATGTTTGTTAATCGCGGAACCTCGAGCGGTACGCAGTGCAAGCACCTTTGTAGTAGATCAGGGTGCCGCCTTTGCGGGCGGACAACCTGTCACCACGGATGACTCTGTAATTTGCGATCTTGGGATCGCTGTGGCTAGGTTTTAAGAAGGTTTCTTGCACTAGCATAACGTCGACGTTGTGTTTCTTTAAATGGATCGCTACTTCGTCCTTTTGAGACCTGAGTCCGTCCGCGTTGAAATACGAGACAGTCAGAGAGCGGGGTTTGACTCTACCTAATGGTGTGTTAGCCATTGGAGACAGAACTAGGGGGTTGCCCTACTGGGCATGGGACCATTCTGGAGAGCCCAGAAGGGCGTATGGTGCCCATGTGTTCTGCAGTGATCTGCAGCATTTCGAAGGGCGTTTTGGCCTGCTGGAGGCGGATCCCCATGTTGGTGAGGTCCTCCAGGGCGTTAAAGTCGAGTGAGCTGATGAAGTTAAGCGAATATGTTATTGGGTTTTGCATACCCAGAGGTTGAGGTGTGGCCTGCGCTGAGGTGGCGGGCTGCACGGGGGAGGGGTTTGGCCTAGTGATAGGCGCGACTTGTTTGCGCGCCATAGCTGGAGGCATTGCCCAGGCTGGCTTTGCAGGGGCCTTAGGGGCTTGCAAGGGGCAGCGGGTTTGGGGGCTGGAGCTGGAGCTGCAGCTGGAGTGGGGAGCGGGCCTGGGAGCAGGCGCGGCCCTTACGAGATGGCTGGGGTTGGTGTCACTTTTTTAGGTTTGGCTTTTTTGCCATTTTGAGTAGTCCCGCCGCGTTGCCTCTGCGGCGCTTTGGGACACCCGCGATAACTCGCTGGGTGGCCCTCTGCCTCGCATAGGCAGCACGCTGGGGGCTCTGTCGCTCCGGAGGGGCGCGAACAGTCAGGGTGCCATGGTCCCCGATGCATTTGACGCATCTGGGTCTGGCAAAACAGTTTCTGGCCGAGTGGCCGTAAAATTGACAGCGATGACACTGTCCTACGAGTCCGCGTTTGAGGGGGGCCTCCACAGATATGCCGGAGAGGCCGCAAAGTGTTTTAAGGTTAAATATGGCCTTACCTTCTGGAGTCAGGTCTAGGGTGGCCAGAATTAGGGGCATTGGTTTCTTTGTGCGCGGATCTGTCATCCTGCGCGCATCGAGGATTGGGAGGTCTTGATCCTTAAGGGATCGGATCACTTCCTCTAGTTCTGTCTCAAATGGGAGACCGCGAATAACGACCCGGAGTTTCCTTTCCTCCGGGAGGGCATAGGTGTGGAAACCTATGTTTTCTCGCGCAGCAGTTTCGTGGCCGCGCGGAAGTCACCTACTGTTTGTAGGTTAAGACGTATGCCTTGTGGCGTATTTTGGGCCTTAGGGCACGATATTTTTAGGGTGGCGAACCACCTCGAGACGTCAGTCCATTTGGATTTTCCTGTAGTATCACAGGGGGCGGGGGCTTGATTTTGCGCTCCGCAGGGGGCGCTTGGCGAGCCTGAGGGGCTGCCTTTTTTGCCGGTGTGGCGGTCGGCGAGATTGAGCCCGGTCTGGCGAACGTGGCCGAGTTGACGACGGCCGGCTGAGCAGGGCGTTTCCTTTTATTGGTGACGAGGGTGAAGCCCTCGTCCGGCTAACTAGGCCCTACCTCCATGTCCGATGCGGAGGACTCCGAGTCTGAGTCGGAGGTCGACCGTGATCGGGGAGAGGCGGTGGCAGGGCGCGCGGAAGGCGCTGCGATTTCGGCGGGAGTTGGGTCCGGAGACTGCGGGCTGTCGCTGATGGCGACCCGCGGAGCTTCTAGGTGACGTAGGTAGTTTGCCCATACGTCGGGGCACGTTGCCTGAATGAACGCCATAAAATTGTTGGCGTCCATGACGATATCGCTTTGGGGCTTAAGGCCCGTCCGCGGGAAAAATTGATTTTATTGTCCCCGCCTTGCGGCGGGGGTGTAAAACCTAAAAACTATACAATAAAATCCTAGCGTCTTGGGTACGCTTAGGGTGAGTACCTGTCGGTCGCCTAATGCGACAGAACAAAAGAAATACAAAAGCCGCCTCTGAGGCGAGCGGGTGTGGCAACTTACGGGGTCGCTGGATCCGGTGGGCGCGCAGGTAGGCGCGCGCAGGTGTCCTTGCAGGTGCGCGGTGACGCACTCACTTCACAGGGCGGTAGTCCGCCCGCACTTGGTCACACACACATGCACTGTCGGTTTCTTCTGGCACTTTGGTACTACTACTAACCACCGATGATGATATAGATACTAAATAACACACTGTGAGTATTAGAGTATCTCCGTCTGGCTGGAGGCGCATGGAGAGCACTTCCGGGACGACTGCTCCACTCGAGGGATCCGAGTGGAATGAAAACGACCGACCGTGCGTGCATTAGTATTTTTTCGACTCTACGGTAACTGAACTAGCGAGGGGTGGGTGTAGTTATCGCGACGACTAATACTACACCACACACACACACACACACACACACACACACACACACACACACACACACACACACACACACGGGGAACGAATGCGGGGGTAAAGATATTTATTGTTTGTGTTAATTGTTGTCTAAAAACAAAAAAAGTTCGTTCGTCGGGGTATTTATTCATTATGTATGTATGTATGTATGTATGTATGTATGTATGTATGTATGTATGTATGTATGTGTATATATATATATTTGTATATATCATTATGTAATTATATATATATATTATTCACAACATATAAATATACGATTTCATCGTCGTTTTCCATAGATCAAAGAAACTGATTTAATTTAGCATGGAAAGTTTTGCGGCCCTCAAAGGGCCTTTTAAGTAAACACGTGCGTATCCACCAGTCAATAAAATTGTAACGGGCACACGCACGATATAATAGGTGTGGTATAATGTTATGATTCGTCGTGGTGGTGGTGGTTTAATATAGTCTTATTTAAAACAAGTATTGTTTGTTCCTCGTAATACACACACTCACACACGCACAACAAACAATATTATTATCATCGCACACCACAACCTTTTCTTCGGGTCGTGCGCTAGTGCAGAGTACATTTACACACGTCCGTTTTAGGCTTTCTTCTCAGTTTTCTTAGGCAAAAGGACAGCCTGGATGTTCGGCAGCACGCCACCCTGTGCGATCGTCACGCCCGATAGGGCTTGTTCAACTCTTCGTCGTTGCGGATGGCCAGTTGGAGATGTCTGGGTATGATCCTAGTCTTCTTATTGTCGCGAGCCGCGTTACCGGCCAACTCGAGCACTTCAGCGGCGAGATACTCCATGACGGCCGCGATATGCTACCGGGGAATGATCTACGACATTAAGTTCGGTTTTAATATATTAACCTGCTCACGGATCCCTCGAGACGTGAGCCCCGTGTTCGAAAGCTGGAAAAGCCGCATAGGCTATACTAACAGCATGAACAGATTTTAGGTAACTTTTTTTTTTTTTGTTTTTTGAAGATGATTGGAAAGTATATATATATATTATTCATAACATATAAATATACGATTTCATCGTCGTTTTCCATAGATCAAAGAAACTGATTTAATTTAGCATGGAAAGTTTTGCGGCCCTCAAAGGGCCTTTTAAGTAAACACGTGCGTATCCACCAGTCCAATAAAATTGTAACGGGCACACGCACGATATAATAGGTGTGGTATAATGTTATGATTCGTCGTGGTGGTGGTGGTGGTGGTGGTGGTGGTGGTGGTGGTGGTGGTGGTGGTGGTTTAATATAGTCTTATTTAAAACAAGTATTGTTTGTTCCCCGTAATACACACACTCACACACGCACAACAAACAATATTATTATCATCGCACACCACAACCTTTTCTTCGGGTCGTGCGCTAGTGCAGAGTACATTTACACACGTCCCGTTTTAGGCTTTCTTCTCAGTTTTCTTAGGCAAAAGGACAGCCTGGATGTTCGGCAGCACGCCACCCTGTGCGATCGTCACGCCCGATAGGAGCTTGTTCAACTCTTCGTCGTTGCGGATGGCCAGTTGGAGATGTCTGGGTATGATCCTAGTCTTCTTATTGTCGCGAGCCGCGTTACCGGCCAACTCGAGCACTTCAGCGGCGAGATACTCCATGACGGCCGCGAGATATACCGGCGCACCGGCACCGACACGCTCGGCGTAGTTTCCCTTACGCAGCAGTCTGTGTATACGACCGACCGGAAACTGTAGACCGGCACGATTGGAACGGGACTTCGCCTTTCCCTTCACTTTTCCACCTTTACCGCGTCCGGACATGTTGAATAATAAATTTCAAAAGAAGAATAAACTCACGCTAACAGCGCTAGTGTTTTTGAATTTGTAACCGGGCATGGGTATGTCGCTTAGTGGGTATTAGAGAGTCGGGCAGTCGGGCGAGGGGGGAATGCGCGAGCAGGAGGAGGCGGAGGGAGAAGAAAGGAAGGACGGTGCGGTGTATCGGAGAGTGCGAAATTTGAGTCAGTGCGTGCGTTGCGTTGATGTTTAGTTTTTAATATTAATTAATTAATTAATTGATTGATTGATTGAATCGTCGTGTTTTCTCTTCACTCTGTCCGTTTCTATCTCTCTCTCTCTCTCTCTCTCTCTCTCTCTCTCGGAGCGAGCGTGCGTTTGTGTATGTTAATGTGCGCGCGTATATCTCTATCTCTCCTCATCTCCCTCGAGAGTGAGTGAGGAGAAGAGAAAATGGAATAATAATAAATATATATATATATATATATATATATATATATATGTATATATATATTTTTTACGCAATTTGTGTTGTGTTTGACGAACGACCGACTAGAAGATAGTCTTAAGCATCATATTGAATAAGTACTTGAAATGCGTAATCTGGCTGGCGGCGCCACTTAGTTAGTCATTGGTGTGTATGTATGTATGTATGTAATTTAATTCAATTCAATTCATATTGTAATAGAATATAGGGTCAGACGTACTGCTCTACCACTACACAGTAATAGAAACTTTATAATGAGATCTTTGTTAGCCCTGAAAGGGCTTTTAGCGTTGCTGTCGCTAGCGCGTATACACGCACAGGGCGCGAGACACACGTACACCACACACACACACACACACACACACACACACACACACACACACACACACGCGCGCGCGCACCACATCCATTGTTCTTGATCGTCTGTCTGTGAGACAGACGACACATGTCAACAACAAACATAGAGAGCGCGCGGGTGGGCGGGTGGTTGGTTGGTCCGCGGCCACGCCACATCGCGATATTCGCTAACTAGCTGTTCTCCCACGCGAGAGAAGGATCCGCATCCCCTCCATGTACGTTACACGTCCATCCATCAATTCACACACCATCATCATCATCATGTGTGCGTGCGTGCGTGCGTGCGAATGACGGACGGACCGAACGGGGGCGAGAAGACCTACCCCTCTCTCTACCTACTTTTTGGCGGCGGAAGCCTTCTTGGTGGCCGCCGCTGAAAGTTTGGACTTCGGTGTTGCGGCCTTCTTAGGCTTCGGCGCTTTTGGTTTCTTGGTCGGTGGTTTAGCGCTCTTCTTAGCTTTAGGAGCGGCACCACCGCTCTTCGCCTTCGACACTCCGCCGCTCTGTGAGCCGGCAGATTTTCTAGCGGCGGCGGTGGGTTTCTTCTTCGCTGCGGCCGCCTTCTTATCCTTAGTCGCAGCGGATGGTTTCACTTTGGAGGGTGACGAAGGCGTCGCCGTCGCCGCCGATGAGGCTGCTGCGGAGGCCCCCTTCTTGCCTTTGCCGGCGGCCGCGGCGGTTACGGTTCCCTTCTTGGCTTTCGCGGCCGCTGCCGAAGATCCGGTTGCGGCACCGCCGCTCTTGCCGCCGGCGGTCTTGCCCGTCGATGGTTTCTTAGATGCGGCCGATTTGGATTCCAATTTGAAGGAACCGGACGCGCCCTTGCCCTTAGTCTGTATTAGAGCGCCCGATTCTACAGCACCCTTCAGATATTTCCTGATGAACGGGGCCAGCTTCTCCGCATCGACTTTGTATTGAGCTGCTATATATTTCTTTATTGCCTGCAGAGAGGATCCGCTGCGCTCCTTCAGTTCTTTGATCGCGCTGGTGACCATTTCCGAAGTTTTCGGATGAGTAGGCTTCGCCTTTGGCTTCTTGGCGCCACCACCACCGCCGGCGGCGGTGGTCGCGGTCGTCTTCAGTTTTTTCGCCGGTGTCGCCGGAGCTGGGGTCTCGGATGCTACTGCAGTGTCTGCCATTTTCTGCTGCTGATGCTGCTGCTGCTGCTGCTTCTGCTGATGATGATACTTTTGTTAGTATTCAAACACGCGCACACAATAATGTAAATTTATTATACGCGTTTTAACTTCAGAAATTTAAACCAGTGATTGTGGCGCCTACCTACCGGAGCATCCGCAGCCTGAAGGGCTGCAGGTAACGGGTCACGGGGCTGTCCCCTCTACCCGGGCATCCTCTCTAGGGGGTAACTTCCCCCTGGGTCCTTATCCGCCGTTCGAGGACGGCGGAGTTAGAAGTGTGTGTGTTGTGTATACTTACGATGGTAATGCATACTTTACGTCGCCGACATCATCATCATACTTACGACGACGACGACATCAGCGCGAAGACACTGTCGAAGGCACTATAATATATAATCTGCTCACGTCGGATATATCTCCGTCGAATTCCCCATTCTAATAAGACGAAAATATCTGCATTTTTATATATATACTACTGGGGACCTAGTAAGCTCCGCCCTCTGTACGTGATCACGTGACAATGGGCGGGGCCTACCTAACTCTTTAAGCAAGTATGAGAGATATCGTAATCGCGAACGACTTCGACATTTTCCATACATGCCTAATAAGGAAATGTCTCCGTCAACTAGACGCTAGTTGGCGGAGCCCTCTGGAGATACTAGCTCTCGAGTATAAGGCCTTCCTTCTGGAGGTCGGCCGTGAAGCGGTGCTATCTTAGTTAGATGTAAATGAGGTCCGTTATCCGCGCGATCGAGCATTCGTCGCGTGATACGGACCACGAACTCAGCAGTGGACTCTATTCGCAGGTTGGAAGCTATAACGTCATTTCTGACGTAGCGACCAGCACCCACGATCGTTCGCAGAGCTATGTTCTGTTGGGCCTGAATACGATTGCGTTGTGTGTTGGAAGTTAACGCGTACCAGGCGGGAGCTGCATAGGTCAGTCTTGAGCGGACGTACGCCTTGTAGATCCCGATTTTGGTACGGGTAGGCAACTTGGATGCAAAGATCGGATAAAGCAGCTCTCACCGCTCTAGCCTGTCGAACCACTTGTTCGACCTGGGGGGCCATGCGCAGGGAGCGATCAATTTGACATCCAAGGTACGAGATGGTTGGTTTCAGCTCAATGTTCTGACCAAGCAACTGAATCGTTGGGGGTGTTCGAAGACGTTTGGTGACAAGTGCGCACGTCTTGCCGACGTTCACCTTCATGCGCCACTTGTCAAGCCATTCGGGAAGCAGATCTAAAAGTCGCTGCATCTTGCGTGCAGCGATGGAAATCCGACGCGAGGAAGTAAAGTATGCACTATCATCGGCGTACAACGCTAGTACTACGTCATCTTCCCACTCCGCGACGCGACCTACGAGAGTGGGAATGTCGTTGGTATACACAACATACAGTAGCGGCGCGAGGCAGCTCCCCTGGGGGACGCCTGCTCTGATCGTCCGTACTGCCGAGTCGGCCCCCTCGACGGAGACGAAAAAGCTACGATCCACCAGAAAAGACGCTACTAGCCGCACAAGCATTGTGGGCGTCGAGGTTTGTTGTATTAACTTCCACAGCAGACCTATGTGCCAAACCCTGTCGAAGGCTTTCTCGATGTCGAGAAAGACCCCCAGACAGATGCGACCGTTATTAATTTCGGTCGCAAGATGGTTCAGCACACGGGTCAGCTGTGTAGTTGTGGAGTGTCCGCTGCGAAAGCCGTGTTGCTCCTCTCGCAAGGGGCAATGGGGTGCAATCCTTCGCAGCAGTAGCCTTTCAAACAATTTTGCTATGTGAGGCAGTAGCGTGATGGGTCTGTAGCTTTCCGGCAGACGTTTGTCTTTACCGGGCTTCGGCAGTAGGATGATCTTCCCCGTTTCCACACATCGGGAAGTGACTGGTGCGTAGCGCGCCATTAAACAGGCGCGCTATAGCCACGACCCTCTGCGGGGAGGCTTTAAGCGCCGCCGTCGGAATACCGTCATACCCCGGTGCCTTTCGGTTCGGCAACCGAGAAATTGCCCCGAACCTCAGCGGGTGAGACAAAATCTTCCCCAGTTTCCACTGTTCCGGGAAGTGGCACGTGCGCAGAATCCCGTTAATATAAACGGGCTAGCGCAACGACACCTCTCCCCGGCAGAGCCTTAAGCGCCGCGGTGGGTATTCCGTCTTGTCCGGGTGCACGGCGCAGTGGTAGCCATTGAATGGCTCTGCGCACTTCCGCTGGAGAGAAGAAGGCTTCTCCTGCAGAGGCTCCTCAGGACATAACATGAATTCCCGCACGCGGTCCTCTACCTGCCTATGATGTTGCGCGGCCGCGGTTAGGGCTATGTTCGGTGTGAACTGCCCCTCTAAATGCGTAGCCAGTATCTCGGCCCTGTCCGATGCTTCATAGTGAACGCGACCCGTATCATCCACTAGTGGAGACACCGGTAAATGGGTGCGGGTAAGCTGCCTATTTAAGTGATGAAGAGGTCTGGTTTTCCGAAATCTGATCGAGATGACGGTTCCATGACTCTCCCCTGTGCAGCATCACTTCCTAGACAGCTCCTCCGACAGCCGATTTAAAAGTGTCTTCACGCGTGGGCAACAGTGCGTGCCCAGAGTCTTCTGAGTGCCTTCTTACGGTTCAGCTTGATGTTCAGCTTTCTGGGAAGCTCACCACGCCACTGTGACGATGACTGGACGATTTTGGTGGCCGCCTTGCACTCCTCCGATATACGTTCGGTGATGTGCTTGGCGACCACCTCGACGTCTTCGGCCGTCCTGATGGGACGGCCTGTGTCCATCGTCACAAGTGCGCTTCTGTAAGCCTCCCAGTCCGTTCGGAACCTGGGACCTCGGGGCGCGACTGCGTTAACACTAAAGTCAGCTAGCAGAAGTACCGGGAGGTGCTGCGTGTCCGTATCGTACAGCACCTCTAAACGGATCTGGGCCGTAACTTGATGGCACAGCACTATGTCGATGACATCCGGTCGATGTTTGGGGTTTGAGGGTACATGTGTGGGCGCATCTGGGCCCAGCACATTGTACCCCACGCCTCTGCATCTTCGGCAAGCGCACACGACCGGGGGTTATAGGTGTTCGACCCCACGCCGGGTGTTTTGCGTTCAAATCCCCGGCGATAATGGCCGGTGTGCTGCCGTCGAAAATCTTGCGGATGTCATCGGGGTGTAGAGAGGAGTGGGGGGGACGGTATGCGGCGAACATACGCATCTCCCCCCCAGCTACACGGAATCGGATACCGTGAGTTCTCATGCTTACAAAGTCATGGAACTCTAACTCATCGTGTATTAGGTTCCTCCTGATTAGCACGGCAGTGCCTCTATAGGCCACGCCTTCAGGAGAAACCTCGTCGCGCCGATACACGATGTAGTTCGGTATCCTGAACTGGCGTCCCTCGCTCAGCATGGTCTCGTTCAGCAACACAACATCGGGGTTGTGCTGCGAAACGAGCAGCCTGAGCTCGGCGACACGTCAGCTATTCCGCCCGGATTCCAGAATATGACCCTAAGTTGGAGGGTCTCTGCGAACGGCGGATAAGGTATATTGCCTGCGTTAACGCGGCGAGAGGATTGGTGCCCGAAACGAGGGCGGTGAGGACATCTCCGAGTATTCCCATTACCTGCTGTAATAGTTCGGTTAATGCGGTTTCAATAGTTGCTCCTGCGGCGGTAGATGGCGCCACATTTACAATTTTCTCTTAGGTCTAGGTGTGTTTTCTCGGGCTGTGGTGGTGGTGCTCTGGGGCGGCGGGATCGGCGTGGATGACGCTGGTGGTGCTGCGGCTGGAGCTTCAGTGGTCCCCTTCCCCTCTTTTCTTCCTCTTCTTCTTCTTCTTCTTCTTCTTCTTCTTCTTCTTCTTCTTCTTCTTCTTCTTCTTCTTCTTCTTCTTCTTCTTCTTCTTCTTCTTCTTCTTCTTCTTCTTCTTCTTCTTCTTCTTCTTCTTCTTCTTCTTCTTCTTCTTCTTCTTCTTCTTCTTCTTCTTCTTCTTCTTCTTCTTCTTCTTCTTCTTCTTCTTCTTCTTCTTCTTCTTCTTCTTCTTCTTCTTCTTCTTCTTCTTCTTCTTCTTCTTCTTCTTCTTCTTCTTCTTCTTCTTCTTCTTCTTCTTCTTCTTCTTCTTCTTCTTCTTCTTCTTCTTCTTCTTCTTCTTCTTCTTCTTCTTCTTCTTCTTCTTCTTCTTCTTCTTCTTCTTCTTCTTCTTCTTCTTCTTCTTCTTCTTCTTCTTCTTCTTCTTCTTCTTCTTCTTCTTCTTCTTCTTCTTCTTCTTCTTCTTCTTCTTCTTCTTCTTCTTCTTCTTCTTCTTCTTCTTCTTCTTCTTCTTCTTCTTCTTCTTCTTCTTCTTCTTCTTCTTCTTCTTCTTCTTCTTCTTCTTCTTCTTCTTCTTCTTCTTCTTCTTCTTCTTCTTCTTCTTCTTCTTCTTCTTCTTCTTCTTCTTCTTCTTCTTCTTCTTCTTCTTCTTCTTCTTCTTCTTCTTCTTCTTCTTCTTCTTCTTCTTCTTCTTCTTCTTCTTCTTCTTCTTCTTCTTCTTCTTCTTCTTCTTCTTCTTCTTCTTCTTCTTCTTCTTCTTCTTCTTCTTCTTCTTCTTCTTCTTCTTCTTCTTCTTCTTCTTCTTCTTCTTCTTCTTCTTCTTCTTCTTCTTCTTCTTCTTCTTCTTCTTCTTCTTCTTCTTCTTCTTCTTCTTCTTCTTCTTCTTCTTCTTCTTCTTCTTCTTCTTCTTCTTCTTCTTCTTCTTCTTCTTCTTCTTCTTCTTCTTCTTCTTCTTCTTCTTCTTCTTCTTCTTCTTCTTCTTCTTCTTCTTCTTCTTCTTCTTCTTCTTCTTCTTCTTCTTCTTCTTCTTCTTCTTCTTCTTCTTCTTCTTCTTCTTCTTCTTCTTCTTCTTCTTCTTCTTCTTCTTCTTCTTCTTCTTCTTCTTCTTCTTCTTCTTCTTCTTCTTCTTCTTCTTCTTCTTCTTCTTCTTCTTCTTCTTCTTCTTCTTCTTCTTCTTCTTCTTCTTCTTCTTCTTCTTCTTCTTCTTCTTCTTCTTCTGTTGTAGGCACTGGTGGTGGGATGGTCCGGATCGTACGCTTCGCCGGCTGCGGTTGAGCGTGCGCCTCCTGCCGTTTCTTCGGCGGTTGCGGAGCGCTCGTAGATGGTGTTGTTGTTGCTTGCTGAGGTGGGGGGGGCGCACGCTGTACTGCCCTCGGCGGCGGCGCGGTACCTCTCCCCGCCGTTGTTGTGCGGGCGGGTGCGGGGGGTAGTGGGGGGCTGATCTTCACCCCCATCTGTCTGGCCATTCTTTGGATAACCGCGCACCGCCGATCGTTCGCTGCGTGCGCCTTGGCGCAGTTGGCGCACTTCGGTTGTTGGTCGCGGGGGTGAGGGCAGTCCGCAGCCGGGTGTTCACCCGCACAGCGGACACACCTGAAGGGCCGGAAACATCTGGTTGAAGAGTGTCCGAACCCTTGACATCGGTGGCACTGAGATGGCCCCTCCCTGCCCTGCCAGGCGACGATGGAAATGCCTGGCATGCATAGGAGCTCCTCAGTGCCATACAGCCGCTGGAGTTCTTCCTTCGTAAGGTGGTCGAGTTGCGCGAAGAATAGGCAGCCCGGGCGTCCTCGTTTAGGCGGTATGCCTTTCACGTAGGTCGCCGGGAAGCCTTCCTCGCGCAGCGCTGCTTCAATCTGTGAAGCAGGTGTGTCCGCCGGGAGACCGCGTATCCCGACCTTGGTGGGCAGCTCGTTGGCCGGGGTGTAGCTGTACCACACCACGGTCGGATTCTCTTGGCTCAAGTTGGTCATGTACTTCTGTACGATCCGGTATTCCGTTCCGCTGTTCGGGCGGAAACGTACCCCTTTGCCGAAGGGGCGGGCGTTCGGCGTATGTCCTAAGGTCGCCTTGATTTTTGACAGGTGGGTCGTCCAGTCGGGGAGACACTCGACGACTATGGGCGGGTACTTCTTCGCATCTTCGCTGACGGATGTCGGAGGGGCCTGCGGCTGCGGTGGGGGGCTGCGGCGCGGCACCGGTGGTGCGGCTGCGGTCCCCGCGTACGTCCTCGGCTGTACAGGGGCCGCGGACGTCGACGGCTGCGGCTCCTCTTCGTCTGCGAAGGTCTGGTATGATGTTGTGTCCCACCCGACTGCGCCCTGGGGGTCCTGTTCGGCAAAGTCCACCAGTGCTTGAGGGGAGGGGGATCGGGGGGGGGAGGAATGTATCGTCCCCTCTCTTCGGCCTTCCATAGGCTCGGGTGTTTCTCCTCGCTTGGAGCGCTTCTCCTGCTGAGGTGATGTGACAGCAGGAGGTGTTCTCCGCCGCGCTTCCGCCCGGCGTGGGAGGGGAACCTGTTCGCGCAGCGAGGTAGGCTCAGCTACCTGCGCGACGAACCGGACTCTCAGCTCGGGCGGGCTTGTACGCGGGCGGGGCACAGGGGGTACGGGTGAGGGGTGAGGGGGGCCGCGCTCTGGCTCGGACCCGCGGTGGTCCACCGGCCGCCGCTCTGCCTCTCCTCGTTCCTCCCTTGCCGTTCGGTGGGGGGGCGGGGGATCCCGCCCGTCGGCCATTTCTTTCAGCCTCCCCTACTATCTACCTTATCACTAACTATGATTGTTAGGGGTGGCGGTGTTACACTGCCGTGTGTGTGCCCTATTCAGGCGAGGGGTGGGCCACCTAGGACAGAGCTCCCCCCACAAGGAATCACCCCTAAGGGAGATCCTGTGGGACAGTCTTATCTTCGGCGGCTTGACCCTCGGGCTGGATATGTGGGACTTTAGTGCGTCCTCAAAGGACGCTGCACTGTCGTTCCTTTCCTAACAAAAGGGATCAATAGTGCGTGACCGTGCTGACACAGGATTGGGCACACGCGGGTGGCTAGACCCGTGTCAGCGAAGTCTACCGGGCAGACGTGGCCCTCCGGGATTCCTCGCTCCGTCCCGGGATAATCCTGGGACTAAGCTTGGTTTCCCTTCGGGCAAAGGATGCGTCGTCTGGAGACTTTCCGAATACTCGTACTAATCAACCAGCTTAACACCTCACGGCTGTCCGATGATTGTGGCGCGTCGTCCGAACGTCTACTAAACCTACTTTAGGTCTGCAGGGACCGGGCCCCGGGGATATTCCCCCACTACCCGAACATCAACTCGACAGATCTAAGGCCTGTCGGAATCTAGTGACACAGCTCGTGGCACAGGTAGAAATGCTACGTTACGTCTTCACGTCACATACAAATCCGGAAGGGAAAATGCGAAAAAAAGTCTAATCACTTATCCTCACGGTCTGATGTGCAAGTTACCGTCTCGACCTACATTCCCTTAGTCGGGAGACGGTAACAGCAGCTCGCGAGGAAGCGGTCGCCCGTCGGGGGGGCGTGCGTGCAGGGGAGCGATGTTACGCAGATGGGGATGTTCTCCCGTATCAGCGCGTTCGTACATACGACGCGCGATACGGGTGACGAATTCGGAGATGGACTCTAATTTAAGATTAGACGCGATAACATCGTTCCTGACGTAGCGACCTGCTCCCACGATTCTCCTAACAGCCAGATTCTGTTGGGCCTGCAGCCGCTTTCGCTGCGACGCGGACGTGAGGGGGGTACCACGCCGGAGCGGCGTAAGTCAAGCGCGATCGAATGTACGTTTTGTAGATTCCTATCTTAGTTGACGTAGGTAGTTTGGATGACAGTACTGGTCCCAGCATCGCACTCGCTGCCCGCGCAGTTCGAACTGAGTGTTCGACCTGCGGTTCCATGCGCAGCATGCTGTCAATACGGCATCCGAGATATGTCACTCTGGTATTCCATTCGATCGCTTGTCCGCGGGCTCGAGGCGGGGGTATTTGATCCGTCTTCTGGTGATAAGGGCGGTAGTCTTGTCAACGTTGACAGTCAACCGCCACTTATCAAACCAGTCAGGAAGCAGGTCCAACATGCGCTGCATTTTCTGGCTGCGTGGTTGGCTTGACGCGAAGACGTAAAGTACGCACTGTCGTCGGCGAAAGCGCCAACAGACCGTCATCATCCCGCTCCTCCGCGCGACCGAAGGGCCGGATGTCGTCAGTGTAGACCGCGTACAGTCGCGGCGCGAGGC
>JAGSMU010000055.1:0-126073 GCA_029286865.1 Teinopalpus imperialis
CTAAAATTTTCAGATTATTAACTTCGGCACTTATATATTTTTTGTGTATCCACGAATTAAGTTTTAATTTCACAATGGAATTGTTTTCGACAAAACATCCAAATAATGCTTAATGTAGATGTCTAAGTAAAATTTAAATAGCAATACTTATAAATGTACAATTTTACAAGACCCTATGCTGTACTAGATTTCGTTCCTAGATGAATAAAGACCAATTTATAATTCAATGATAATGAAGTTTATTTATGTCCCTTAGGAATTAGAAAAAGAATTTGCTCTATTATACATAGTATATATATTATACAGACAGACAGACAAATAGGCTGGCAAACAGTAAGATGCAGACAGACTTACACCAGTTACACTTGTAAAAGTGAAAATTTTACTACCTAGACACGAATACCAATAATTTGTTAGTTGTAAAAACATTGCTTTTACCTCGATCGAAGACGTAGAACAATCAGTACATTGGTACCTTTTTTATATATTTTCATCGTGTGGTAATAATAGGACAGTAAAGATGATTCAATTTTATGATATGCCAACGAAGTATGAAAAAAAGAAGATAAAAGAAGAAAGCATGACGTCAACATTAGAATCCGTACGCTTTGTCGTCACGCTCATTTGAGTTCACAAAACGATCTGATTTATAGCTGTATTGCGGTTTAGGTAAACTAGGTTCAAATAACCAATATGAAATCAGGTCAGACGTAGGTAGATATTTTATTACTGATTTTAACAAATTATTTTATAAATATTTCAACAATTGCAGTAATACAACATAAGTATATGTAATGTAGTTTAAATAATATCTAAGCCATGCCTTATAAATAAGAAACTGTAATTTATAGATATTCATATATTTAAAAAAAATGTATATAATACTAACACAGGTTTGTCATTGGAGAATAATTATAAGTTAAAAGATATATTACATACATTATATATAGTACATCCAAAAGTGTCATAAAATAGGCTTATACTATGTATCTATAAAAATTTACTAAATTTTGAAAACTACGCATTTCATAACCAAACTTGCTAGGATTGCTTGTTTAGACGATTTGTTACAACATTGAGTACGATATTGCCATGAGCGTTTGATCTGAGAACGATTTAAAGCTACGACAGAACAAATTTGTCCATTACACAACCACTCAGACAAGACGCCGACGTTGTACTGACGAGCGCGAGGGTGGCGGGGGAAGGGAAGAACCAAAACGCGGCGCCGTGTAAAAGCTCAAAAACTTATACCTACTCTGTATCCCATTGCGTTATTCCGTATTGAGGTTAAATGTTCGGATTATATCGAAATTCCTGCGCCATTGTGGGATAAAAACTACAATAGCTGCCATTGGTTCCTTGAATATCGTTAAATACGACATTTGGAATGTTATTATGTTGCCAAGCCACCTATAATGTTCTATAGTTGCGTTCCAAATTTCATTGTTTTGTTTATAAGTTATATTGTGTTCCTTACACCTGTCACCTGCTTTTTAGAACTGAAATGGTTTAAAATAAAGCATAATTTTGTAAGTATTATTTAAGTAGAATTATAGAATTCGGTGGATATGCATTCTTCATTTATATTTACAAATATTATTTACTTAATTTTAAAATAATCAATGTTGGTATATCAAAGTAATAATTAATTGTTATTTCTTAGTTGTAGAAGTGTATGTCTAAAATGTATTAAACAATATGTTAAAAGTATCACTGATGAACGAAAAATAAGAAACGATTCTGAAGTTCTTCTTATCATATCATAAAAGATTGCCAACGTTTGATATGTAATAAAGTATCTGATTACAAAGTTGATAAATTAAAAGTACAGACAATTCTAAGTTCAAAAAGATTATGAGGGGCTCATTTTTTATCAATTTCAACGAAGCCCTGATCCCCTCTTCCCGCCATTTCAATGTCAGGTTTTATTTTTAGTTTAGGTTAAACATCTTTGTTTTCTTTTTTAGGAAATTTCTGTATATATCTTTCAAACTATTTATCTTTTTCTAAGCGGATAATTATTACTATACCTATATTTAGTAGACTTTTATTATTTGTAAGATACATTACACAGTATGAGTATCATAATGGAAATTGACTGTATTGTTTTGGACGAATAACAAACAGATGGTATGTGTTCCCCTTGCGAGATGTAGGTACTCGATCCCATTCAAAGTACAACGCATTATGGTCAATCTATCCTAAAGCATTAGACTATAGACGCTTCATAGTTTCCTAGCCGAATATTAATAGCTTTAGGTTCCTAATACACTTTTACATTGACATTTATTCTCGATAAGGAATCACATGCGTTGGTATCTAAAATGTTTTTGTCAGTTTGTGTTTGTACAAAACGAGCACACATTTCACCTGATGGTAAGTTATTCTTGCGATCCATGACCTTACGCACCAAGCTTGAATCCATCACTAGTAATGCCTAGTCCTGATTAATACCGCCTCCATGTTTGCTTTTATCGGACCTGACCTGTGCTTTATTAACTTAATTATCATGACGAATCTAATGATGGTTTGTTTTCGGGCTGATGGCCGCTCTTAGCTCGAGGGCTTTTACAGTTTCACCGGGTTGAGCGGTGACCAGTTTCACCGGGTTGAGAGGTGACCGAACGCTTATTAATCTATCCACCTTTTTAGGCGCTACGTTAGGGATAAAAAGTATCGCAAAGATAGCGCGCAAAAAATTCAACCCTCTTTGGCTACAAGATAAAATTGTCTGTATTTTGTATTGTATTACATTAGTTTTTCTTTATTATTTTTATGTAATACGATTACAGTCTTGGTACAACAATTGATGTGTTCGTCTTTAACTTATGCACCAGATTGAATTTTATTGATTTTAATTGTCTGCGTAACATCGAACCCACCATTCGAAATTTAAGTTTAGTTGGAGTGATTACTAGAAATTTTAGTAATGTTAATAGTAACATTTTATATTTTATTTAAATCACAAATGAAGTAAATAAATAATTTACGTGGAAACAATTTGTTCAGAAGGCGAGCAATCGTTGTGAAATGACATTTTAAATGTCTGTGTGTATGTATGTGTATTTAATCCGGCCAATGACGTCACCGAATATCGATGAGCCGTTCGATGGATAAATTTACTTAACAACGTAGTATCGACCCGACCTACTTACAAAAAGAATGGAATTTTGTAATTTATTTGAATGAAAATAAGCTGATTTTAAAAAAAAAATTGTTAATATTAACTATATATAGATTAAATTAAATTTGGATATTGTTAAGTTTTAGTTTTTTATGTAAAATATTTTGGATTCTAAACTTAAATTATAAAATTTTAAAATTCTAATAAAACGATAAATTAGTATTAGTTTGTATCTTAACAATTTAAGAAACGAAAAACAATTTTATTTTAAATTTTCATTCGTTCCCAAACATTATATATACGTACACAATGATGACAAATATTTTCAGGTAACATTTAACAAGCATTTAAAATCAAGTCAACTAATTTTATTTTAACACTGGCAAGCATGCGACAGATAGTACAAAAGAAAAGAGAAATAAATGACTGCCATAGACGCTGGATTTACGACGTGACGATCATGAGACTGCTACAATATTCTATGCGTTAAATTTCAAATATGGCCGTAAAGTTGTACACTAATACACTAATGTTTACGTTATTGAGGCGTAGCTGGCACTTATTTGATTTACATAAATAATATATTAAGTGGAATCTAATTTTCATTAAAGAGCCGCATGTTTTGTGCCTGGAGGGCATTTTATTGACAGTTTTAGAGTTGGGCGAGTGCACCGCACCACACACGCGCCGAAGTTGAATTCAATTTAAAAAGTGGAATGAGATAAAAATAAATAAGTTCAGAGAGACACTTATGTTTAGAGTCGCTCGTAAAGATAGGGTTAACTGCGAGCGTATCGTCGGACAAAACATACCATAAACTGACCGGTTGTGGCCGATAGTGAGGGGCGGCTTCATCGACATACTAACGATAACGGAAATTAATAGGAAGTCATTTTCAATTTTATCATGTCTTTCCTTTATACCTGTAAAACTGTGTATTGGTTGGAAGGAAAAATAAAATAGGGGTTATGTCCCATATTCGTTAGTAAAATTATTACGAAAATTCTTTGGGCTGTATATATATATATAAATATACATATATATATATATATATATATAGGAATGGACTATCTATTTTACTAAAAGTAGGGTCACAGGTCGATGTTAATTAAATAGTTATATTTAAATACATAAAAATATAATTTTTTCCATAAAAGAATATCTATAAGTGTTACTATCTAAATATTAAAGTTATATCGATAACAATCAGGCGCTTCACTACTTACAGGTGTCGGTACGCGATCCGTATTGTCGCTTACAAACGCGAGCATTTAAGTCAAAAGCGTTTCATTGGGGAACCTTGTCAATTTAACACCCGTAAAGGTTTTACCATGAGTCACTTGAGTCAAAAAGAATTACATTAATGCGACAAGGTTGCCTCGTGCAGCGGGCCATTCTTAATAAAGTGGATTTGTCGACATCAAAATAACAGTTTATGTTCACGACACAACCAGCTAATCTGTATCGCCGTAACCACTGCGATAGGCTCTAAATGAAAAATGATAAAAATCTTAAATTTATTAGGTATCCCAAGCATATTTAGTTGGCCAAATTTTATTAAAGTAAGGAGATACAAAACAACACTTCTAAAATACATATCAAATATATATACAAAACATATCGCGAATTTAAATTAGTACAAACATCACTGGATTTCAAGTGATTTCTGAGGCACATACAAACGCGACAAGGAATCATAGTAGAAATGCTTTTTTTTTCGGTCTGATGGCCGCTGTAAGCTCGATGGCTTTTACAATTTCACCGAGTTGAGAGGTGACCGAGCGCTTATGGCGCTCAGTTGAGACCTCTATTTATGGGCAACCAGTACAAGGGCTCCCGAGAGGGAGGCTCGGCTTGGAGCGTTACCCTGTTTCGCGAGTGCGTCTGACTCGAGGATGCTGGAGAGGCCGAACCTAAATTAATATCGCTATTATTAACTACCTGTACCACCACTTCGGAATGCGGGGGCGCTGGAGAAGAAGTGACACCAGAAACTCCAGCGACGCTTCTATCTGTATGGACTGGAAATATGCGTATTCACTTACGATTAAGACACTTTTGACAGTGAGCTAACCTGCAATCTGTTTCTAGCTGCAGAATGAATGGGTCAGCTCGATCGGGGTAGGACCACGCCCTCACAGAATAGTACACACCATAATGCTGCTGTGGTTCGTCTGGTGAGTGGTGGATCTTTATTACTGGTGACGAGGTATTCCATCTCAATTCTCAAGGGTAATAACGCATCTGCATTATCATTCCATCGTTTGCCATAAAAAAAAAATATTAAAAGTTAACTTATCATCGTCTTGCAAAACAGGTCTTAAATAAAAGGGTAGGAAAAAGCCGAAGATTGAGGGGAGAAGTGGGAATACGTACGGTGGTCGGAACCTTTGAGCATGTTGAAGCTGCGTAGTAAGCTTTAAGTCCGTACCAACGGTTGAAGTATTCACGACGCATTATTCGTATCTCTGTAGGAACTGAAATTATAAAACTATCTATATTTAATAGACTAAACTTTTTTACATATTATTAATAGGCGTTCCTTCTACAATAACTATTTTTCTTTGTCCTTTCTCCTACAGTATTGAAAACTTATTCATTGCATTCTAGATAGTAAATAATAATTTGGACCCTATCTAGATTCTTGTTCTCCACTCCGTTTAAGCTCCGTCCGAATATCTTAGCTTGTGTGAATTTTAACAATAATACAATTGTAATACTTACAGAGCAAAATAGGTATCATGGTGGGAGTGTAAACCATAAATACTAAGACACTGATATAAAATTTAAAGTTAGCCATGGGCGTACTTCCTTCATTACCGACCATAAAGAATATGCCGCCCATCATAGAACCACAGATTAAAAATTGGGTAAATTGTAGTATCCAATTCATCTGTAATGAGAGTAAGTTTTATATTGATATATATACACATATATGAATCTCTTTACATCAAAAATTATTAATGATTCAAATTCAACAAGAATTTCGTTGAATATATACCGATTAACTATAATAAGATATATTTTTACGGACTATAACAATTAATTTCATAACGTCTAATCAGGTTGCAAGCTGTTTTTAGCATTTTACTTGGTGCGGCTTGACCGGGAAAGGATCACGCCCTCACAGAAGCCTATATTAGTAGCATTACGCTATCATGTTTCGTCTGGTGAGTGCAGGGATCCAGAGATCCTTATTACCGATGACAAGGCATTCCATCAAAGTCCTCAGTGATACCAATGCCATTATGATGTCTTATCGAGGATGCCATGGGTAGTAGTCATTACTTACCATCGAGTGAACTCTTTTTTCTATTTAATATAATCGTTATGACCTTAGGCATTGATTAAATTCGGTCACAGGTTATAATCGTTTTAATTGTAATTTAAATACAATAATTACCTTATTCCGTTTACTTTGAAGTTCATTCTTCTTATCAAAATAAGAAATTGAGTAGAAAAGGAAGTAGAAAAATCCAGTTTATGCCCTTCTTCTTGGTTTACTTCCTTAATGTTTACATTGTGAACATGACCTCTATCGCTATCTGCATTTGAAATTTGAGTCCTGCAAAATATTTATTTTTAAATAATAATAATTTAAATGAATACTTATGTATTATTTTTATAGAATCATATTTAGTTTTAAATAAAAGAGAGGTAAAGGTATGATTTTACATTAAAGCAATGAATTATTGTTACTTATTAACTAAATATAAATTATTACAGAAAAATTGTATTTAAATATAATATTGTAAATAAAATAAAATATTTGTAATATTCTTTTTTACCATCCTATCGGTGATGATGTGCAGTTGGCCTTTCTGCATATTTTTCCATTTTGGCAAAGATCTGACATTAGATTCATGGCCTCAATTTCTCCAGTAAGAGATTCTATAACAAAATCAGCGGGATTGTGGGAGGGTGGACAAATATATTGAACTTCAGCTAAAAATGGTACAAGTAAGGAAGGGGAACCCTGTAATAAGAATTACCAGTTTTAAAATTATAAAACAATTAGATTTACCGAACCATATTTTTTTATATAAAAGTATAGTAGACGAATGAACATATATGTATGTTGGGTAGATCATCTAACATTGACAGAGCATAAAAATGTATATATATATATATATACATTTTTATAGCGTAGCGCAGCTTTACTGCGGAGTGGCGGACTTCCCATGTCTTCTAATTATATTTTTTTATATTGTTCTGAAGGTTTCCTCACAATATTTCCATTCTTCACCAAGCTTGATATACCCCGTAAATAAGAACTTTAAATTGGAATAAACAATTACACTGGGACCGGGAACCGGTAATCGAACTCGTTTTACTCGAGTACAAAGACTTCAAAGCGTTTAGACAGTGGTAGAGCTACACTGCAATTTGTTTCTTGATGCAGAATGAATGTGTCAGCTCGACCGGGGTAGGACCACGCCCTCACAGAATACCAGCGTAAAATAGCAGCATAATACTTCTGTGTTTCGTCTGGTGTAGGGATCCGGAGACCTTTATTACTGGTGACCAGGCATTCCATCTCAGTCCTCGATGGTGACAATGCACCTGCATTATGATTCCTTGTCAAGGATGAATGAAGATGTTATGGGCCGCAGGAATCACTTACCATCGGGTGAACTGTGAGCTCGTTTGTTACTACTCAATGATATAAAAAAGAAATCCTATACCAATGACCTCTTTATTTCAAATCAATCGTTTGTTACTCTCGATGTAATTCTAAAAAAAGTGAGCAACCAAGGCTACGGGTTATATGGCTACGAGTTTTATTTCTGACGGTCGCATCATAAAATTGTTAATTGTAATTTTGAATGCTTGGCGGTAAAAGAAAAAGTTACATGTGTAAAAAACTTATAAATATTTATCGAAGACGTGAAGTGATGGACTAAGCTCCATTACCCTCTCCAGAGGAAAGGCTTTTATTTTGCAGTTGAATCTATATACTCGCGTATATAGCTCTTACTTGTGTTGTTTACTCTCTTAAGAAACTATATGTAATTTATTTATTTTTACTTTATTTTCACAAGCAAAACAAACATTATACAAAAAGGCAAAATGAATATTAAAAGGTTTTTTCTACCAGCCCACCTTTGAATTGAGCAGATAATTAATATATTACGGGTGCATGAAAATACATATTTTAGAGAATCCAATAACACGAATATAACAATGAATTACTTGTGTAAGTAGTTATTATATACCTTGAATAACATAGAATATTAAGTAATTTGAGGGACAGAATAATTTACAACGTGAAGACCGCACAGGAAACTTAATTTCGGCCGATCGTCTATCGACGGAAATGAATAAAACCTCACGTCTCGTTCCACCTCGTGTTAAATAAATACACATATTTTTATGCATTACATCACATCAAATATACATATTATTACAGCAGTACTGGCTAGAGCTTAAAACATGTTACAGTGATTGTTAAAGCATTGGTCAATCATAGCGACTAAAGTAATTATCAGATCTTCAATGTATATGATAAAATCTTTTACAGATTTTTTATCTCTTTGTCTGTGCGTTCGTGCGCGTTAATGTCCACAACGGCTTATTCAAATTCTGATGTGCTTTTCATAATTGAATTATATTTTATTTAAATCGTGTTACTATAAAAACATATGTGTTAATTTAAACGTTTGTCCTGCGCAAGTAGATATATCATCTACGTATATATTTACGCGTAGGAAATCGCAGGTACAACTCTTGTAGTCTGTCACACCGTAATGAAAAAAAATTGTAACAGTTTACAACGTACAACGTTAGTTTTGCGAAATGTGAAAGGAACACGAGAATATAAGAATAGAGTTCTTATATTAAACGATTTCTGTAGTCCGTGATACCAAAATGTATTTTCGACAGAAGTCATTGTCACTCATAAAATTCGAGGACTAAGATGAATGTCTCATCAGCAGTAGTAAGGATAAATAAATAAACACTAAACATAAATAAACTTCGCAAAAAGTAAAAAAAAAAGAGATTCGTTTATTTTCATGCACCAGACTGAAGAACGGTTTCTATATTACGCCAACCTCCCTGTGCTACAGCTAGTTTATAGCTTCAGCGTGGCTCTATCTCGAAAACGTGCCGTGCCATTCACGATATGTTTAAATAGACTTATAATTATAGCAAAAATAGCAAAAAATACCGCAATTTCATCGAACAAAAACCAATGCCGCCACGTAATGAATAATCTAACAGATGCAGCACACACCTCAAATTCAAATGTGGTTTATTGCTGCATTTCCGATAAATTTATATTTTATGTCGTGTTAAATTAACCAATAAAATAATAATTAATCTCATATAAATTCAAAAATATTCATACAACATAAAAAAATAATAACACAAATTAATCATAACAAGCTATGACCTATATAGTACCGAGGATTCTGTAACTTAAGTAAAACCTGTCTTCGACGGGATTCACAATTCACCATTATTATAAAAAAATAATTAAAATATGATGGGAAGCAAAGAGTGGAAATTTACGTGTTCATAAAAAAGAAATCGCAAAAAGCTAATACATCTTAACAACGGATACTACTAAAATAAGGGTGTACTAAACATGAACACACAAGTTAATGCGCAAAATGCGCATGTTTGTTTTAATGTGTTTGAACATGCATTATTGCACTCACAGATGCAATTGAATGCACTCACAGATTCAAAGAATAATTATTCAGAATAGTAATGGATATAAGGATCAAGGAATAAATACATTTCTTGGTTATAATTTATTTTCAATCGCTAAAGAAATGGAACGTTAAAATAATGTAATCGAAATAATAACGTTAAAAAAAACTTGCCTGAATAACGTAAAAAAGATTAAAAAATAATATTACGCAAACATTCTAAGGCTATTTGGCAAACACGCACCTCTATGAGATGTCAGACTCTCCCGCCTCTTAGATCACAAAAGGTAATCGTAAGGCTATAACCATGCGAGATCGAGCAATTCGTAATTCAAATAAAATCGTCGTGGTCTCAGCTGGGCTCAATATAATGCCACTTATATATATAATATATACTTATATTACCACATATAACGACCAGCTATAATCACAAAAATGGACTGAATTCTTCTCTATGAAATATTCTCTAGCGAAAATATAATTTGTATTTAAATAAATTTTTAAGTATGTCAATAAAACTGCTGTTCGCTAACTTACTCCGATAGGGTACGCCGGTAAGATAAAGTTACGAGAACTTTGAAAAGTTTGAACTTCGGAAATTGAAAATATTGCCTGTGCTCGGCGATATTAAATAAGTGTCTCTGATTATATTTGAAACATTTATATATATAACTAAATTATCAGACGTCGCCATTTTATTTACGTTTTTCTATGATATACTTAGAATATTTATACATTTATAATATTTAATTCCTTGTTTCCTTTTTTTCTTTAATTCTGTATAACTAAAACTAAAAACTAAATCTTGAAAAACTGCTCGATTTACAGTATTTTTATTTTATTACAGACTATTCGATTCACAGTTCAATACGTTTAACACTACTTATTGATAAGTTAATTGAATAATTAATATCTTAGGAAATAATAAATTTATTTTTACACATAACATAATGTTTTAGTGACTACGTTACATACTTGCAGAATAAAAAACGCACATCACTGTATCTCTTTAATTAATCATGCCATATTTGACAGTTTGAAATTCTCTATTACACCCACCTTGCATTTTTTGGTTTTTTGTAAAACTAAGCCTAACTCGTACTAACATACTGAAACAAATGTAAATTTTTTTGTATTTATGTGAAAAAACATTGTTTAAAAACGGTAAATACTATTTCCTAATGTTAATTTCAGATTTCAGAACACTAAGGTAAGCATGCGAAGTTAAATATAGTTAAATATAGAGAAGAGGGAAAATTTTATAAATTTATTATTTTTTTATTTATATTCTATTATAATTTCTATATATTATTCTTTATTCATCTATTTATAACTGTATTAATTTTGATTGTTTTAATTGGTAGGTTTTTTTGTTTTTATAAAATTACGTGACGAATATCTACATTCGTCGTTTACTAAGTTTAAAATAGCATATGTGTCACCCCTGAGGTGAGGTCTGAGATAGCATACCTGTATTTGGTTCTCGGGAGACAATTTTATCCGTCAGAAGCTACTGACTGAGCCGACCCTCACGGGCACCCACGAGTCGGTCGCTTTCGCGCACAGAGTAACGGTCGAAGCTGAGAATCCCTATCGGGAAAGTTGTAAAAGCCTTCGGGTTAACAGTGGCCATCAGCCATAAAAAAAAAAGAAAAAAACTGGGAGACAAGGCCGTTACCTATTCGAACCGACCAATTTATGTTGCTGGTCAAAACTACAATAAAAAACTGTTAAATCGATAACGATAACAAACAAGTATAATATTTTCGAAGTCTACAGAAATTCATATAAATTATATAATGTTGTTGTGATACGAGTATATATATAATTACATATTACATATTTTATTTATTACACAATTAAAGTTAATGAATGGCCATTATAAGCTGTACGGGACATAAACCCAATGGCTACTTCTTTTACGCGAACGAAGTTGCGGGCGGAAGTTAGTAGATTTTTTTTTATTAATTACAAATGTACAGAATGTACATTACAGTGTGCCACTTTCCACAAAAATAAAAGTGTGACAATTTTTATTTACAATGACAATTTTGAAAGCGATTGTGCACCAGGAGCGGGGTGTCGTATCGGTGCGCGGGGCAGAGTACGACTGGAGAGCCCCCTTTACTCCTCGAGGATGCCTTATTTTCGACTTCTGCGCATTAACGGTCACCACTAGACTATTTGCCGCAACTTATACTTAAACTATTTTAGAGGCCAGTGTAGTTTGCTATAAAATACTATGATACTATATATGATTTAGTAATAATATCTAAATAAAAAAGTGTAAAAAAAAAGACAAGTATTCTAAATTCACTATCGCGTTGTATCTCAACCGTTTTTATTCTGCTCACGAAAAAGCTAAAAGTTATGTAAAAAGCCTTGCGACCCCTTCACTGTAAAATTGTAATAACATCCTAATGAATAGTTTATTTATAAGTTTTCAAGGCTCCGCCAGGCAGGCCTTATTTAAGAATATACAGACTATAATTTTGTAAGATCACATGTTTGACATATAGCTGGCGATAAAAACATAAAATCGCACATTACAAATTTCGGGATATCCTCACGGAACGGCAGATAGCCCGTCCCCGGAGCGTGCGTAATGATCGCTACCACCAAAACCCTCGTTGATCTATCACGACGACAAGACACCACTTACCATCGCCCTCCTCGGGGCCGTAACGTCCCAAAGAGCTCCTTTTACAGTAGGGGAATACCTTTTAGAGGACCATGACGAGGCGCGCAATCGGCACTGCGGTCCCGTTTCTGAGTAGGATCGGTGCTCCCTCGATCCCGCTCAGCAGCTTCCGTTTCCAAGCGATCTAATATTGTAGCCACCTGGAAAGATACGGTATCCTCGTATAATCTGTACGGCCACCCTCCGCTGGACGCTGTAGATTTCAGTCCTACAGCGTCGGATGACCAGCCTCTTCCCCCCGTGGCTACGGATCGTACGACCCCCGTATAGAGGCAGTGCACTTCCTCCCTCGGTCCCCCGAGATTGAGCAGTAGTCTGGGCATTGCACCCGAAGAGGTACTTCTTGTACCGCCCCACTCACTCACCCCACTTACTCGGACGCACGAGTCAGGTGGTTCCTTGTTGCGTGGTAGCCCCTCGGTCTTATAAGGCGTTACCTCCAGTACATCATTTTAATAATAGAATAATACAAGGGGGCTTAAAAATAGAAGTACAGAAAATGAATAAAATGAAACATTTCTTGGTGTTGGGGTGCACCTCTTCTTCTCTTTTGACGATTAGAGCGGCGCCCTAGACCAAGACATGGCGTAGGGCCCTAGAGCTGAGAATGAAACTGCGTTCCCCTTCTCCAATCTGCAACGTTGTCATCGGCCAGTTTTTAAACTGCCACACGTATCTCTTTCTGTCTAACGTTTGCGTAGATTAAATATTCATATTTACTTATATTGTATATTACTAACACATTACTATGTTCCATTAAACAATTTTCCGTATATGTTATCGATTTCTAGGTATTTTGTATTCATTTATTGAGTATTGATGTCGCGTTTATTAAGAAGCACGTTCAGCTATTTCTTATAACTTGCGGAACGGAATTCACAAATTCGGTGTTTGAAAGTGATCACTGTTTGTCACGTGCTATCAGCGCACGGTTGCCGTGTACTGCATTAGTCTTTGATAGAAAAAGTGTTTCTGTATATGTCGGGTAGGGCGATACTAATAAATATGCCTGATTACCATATACACATGCTAGTTTTATAGCAAATATTGAAAATGACTAACGGCTCCTTACCTGTAAAGAAATTACAACAATTATTTTTTCGTTAACACTACTCGTTTTTTTTTAATCCGTTTGGAAACCCTCAAGGATATCCGTATCTGCGCCGAAAGGATTACGTCGGACTTCTAGCGGCTAAAACCCTACGGTGCTCCTCTCGACGCTCTGGGTCGGTACTACAGTAATAGTCTGCTTGTACACGATGTAGAAGAAGTATCAACCCCTTTTAATGAATGGGCGCGCACCATCTCGAGGGATTGATTTCACAGCAGCGGACGACCCCCCGAGTCCGCTGCTTCGTCTCGGTACCATGCCCTCCTCTGGCGACCGGATCTCGTGCTCATTCAATGTATTTCTATTCAGATTTTTCAACGAACATGAATTTAGTTATGCATATATGCAGGTGATCCTATAGTTAGCACTACCATCATATGAATTGTGTGCTTGTTTAGGACTTGGGTCTAACAGTAAAAATGAAACACCCAGTAACCTATTGTTCGAATACTTGGCTACTGAGTGACGAGTTCTTTATTCGTTTCACTGTTGAACTTCAAACCACATAAAAATCCGTTTACGGGTGTAATCGTAATTGATAGAATGGCAATGACGTCTATTCGCAAATGTTTATGACATCTTAGTATATCGTTCTCGGTTCATTCCATCGTCATACATATTAAAACCAGTTATTAATCCCGTAGACAAAGTTGGTTTGTTGTGTCTATATTTTTAGTATGGCCATAAGTTCATACAAGTGCAATACCATTAATACTATATGTACATATGTAAATATTGTTTGTCGTCTGAGTGATTAATTAAAAATGTAATATATATTGACAGTGGTTGCCTTTGACTTCTAGCTTGAATCCAAGTTTTTTAATAATATTTTTGTTTCCTCATTCGTCATGATTTTAACTGTGGCTTTGACAACGTTCACCGTCCTAACAGCACGGGGTCACCCCGATTTTTTATGGTCTTTGACGGAGAAACTGTTGGTGCAGCTGTTCCAGCGTCTTAAAAATGACTGACGGTTGTTTCCTTAACGTCCTACTCCATTATATTTACGTAATATAATTTAACAATTTGAAATATGCTGAAAGTAAATAAATTATTGTAATATTTGTGGCCAGAGTAGTTATCATCCCTTAATAGCTTAATTGTTCTATTGAACAGTTTTGTTTATATTATATTTATTGGTCAGTAGACTCGAAGTTGATACGCAGAATTATATATTTCGGCGTCACAAACGTGGGTAAGCATAAACGGGTGTGAAAGCTGGGGGGAGATCGGGGGTAAAGCGTACCCAAGCTGCGGAGAAAACAAACGGCGATTTAAGCTCATATTCGAAAGAGACTCTTGCATTTAACCACTTTAACTTAACCCTTTAAACGTTAAAATATTAAGTCTTAAATTAACTATTAAAATAATGATTACTAATTAAAATATGCTTACACTTTTACTAAATTTAGGTACGTTTGTTATGCGCTGTCACTTGGGTCGACCACTGTTAAATTGTATTATTAAATAACTTTAAAACATGTTAATGTGATCTTCTGAAATCACATTTTTTTATATTTTAAATCGAATCACAATGATTAATTAATTAATTATTTAATTTAAAAAACGTTCACGTTATATTTCCAATTAAATTGTAATTAATTTTGTTAATAATAGAAAAAAATAGTAAAAAGTAGATGTTGTATGGTTCACGTTACATTAATAATCATAGTAATGCGCCTTCTAGATTCTGTTGATGTTTATGCTGTTAGCCTATGCGGCTCTTACAGCTTCATCGGATACAGGGCTCACGGAACTGAGGGGTCCGTGAGCTGGTTTTATTTTAACCGTGTTTTGCCTACTGTGGTTCTCTTACTTACACAAAGCGCTCATAACTGAGCGTGTCGGTCTACTCTTGATCTCATACCTATCTGATGATGCCACCCAAGTTGCCAGTTCCCTAGCTATATTGCGATTCTCCCGAGTGGAGAATGGATGGTGATGACTAATGACCGTCCGAGGTTTCGGTATGCGAACCTAGCCTCTGACGGACGCCACCTGTTGTCATATCAATCGGAGACTGTGGGCGGTGAGAACCGCCCTGACACGCGGGTGTAGCGAGTGTACGCGGTGTCGCGAAGATTGCGTCGCGCTCGGAGGCGAGGGCGACGCGACGAGGTGTATGCACTGTGTGTGGGTCCGGGGTCCGTTGAGGACGGACTGGCATTAGGTTCCCCCATGAAGTGGGGGTCGTCGAGGACGTGACGGGGTCTACGGTTCGTAGTTACCGGATTCGGATCCGGATCGTAGGTTGCGGCGTTTACCACTAGCGGGTTAGAATGCGAAAGCGCTTTCTCGAAGAAGCGCTGCGAGAGAGATTTGAGGTATTCCGGTATGGTGACGAGGTGTAAGTCACTGTGCAGATCGATGTTGCGTTGGTACGGCTCTGCTCCGGTTGCGATTCTAGTGAAACGGTTTTGAACCGTTTGGAGTTGATTTATTTTGTTTTCGGCTACGTGGGCGAAGACGACGCTGGCGTAGGTCATAATAGGCCTTACGCAGGTCTTATATAGAAGGAGTTTATGTCTTAAGGACATTTTGCTTTTAGCGCAGATGAGCGGGTGAAGCCGGCTCATGACAAACGCGGCCTTATTTCTCGCATTTTGATATGCGGACGGAAGCTGAGTTTACGGTCAAAGGTGACCCTAGGTATTTGACCGTTTCTACCCAGGAATGGGACGGTCGAAGATCGTGATGCGTCCTAGCTTTCTACGGTTAGGTACTGATGCAGTGCAGAATGGATTGATGAGCCTCTCCAGAAGAAGACTGCTGCACTTTTATCCGGGTTAATTTCGATTCTCCATAACCGAAACCACTCGGCGAGGCGGTTGGCTGCGGCTTGGAGTCGGATGGTGATACGGCCCTTGTGTAAGTTTGAATAGTATAGGGCGGTATCGTCTGCGAAAAGCGCAAGACTGACCTGCGGATCTTTCGGGACATCACTTGTGTAAAGTGAGAATAAGAGGGGAAAGAACGGAGCCCTGAGGGACACCTGCTAGGAGCGGCCGGCTTGAGGAGCGCGTGCCGTCGACTCGATATCGAAAAGTGCGATTCGACAAGAAGGCTCGTATGATGTGCACGAGCCTGTCTGGTATGTTGATGGAGTGAAGTTTATAAATTAAACCGTTATGCCAGACTTTGTCGAATGCCTTTGCGACATCGAAGAATAGTGCACCAGTACCGATGGGGTTTTCAGGGTTAGCCCTGCGAGAATGTGTTCCGTTAAGCGGAAGGCCTGTTGAACGCAGGAGTGCGTATTCCTAAACCCGAACTGTTCATCGGGAAGTAATCTATTAGCTAGGACGTGTTCTTTAAGTCGCCTAAGAATAATCCTTTCATATACCTTGCCCACGGAGTTCAGGAGACTGATTGGGCGATAGCTGGTGGGGAGGTTCCGCGGTTTGTGCGGTTTGGGTATCCCGATGACGTCCGCTTCCTTCCAGGCATCCGGGAAGGAGCAGCTGGAGAGGAGCGTATTGAATATTGCCACAAGGAGGCAGATGATATTAGCGGGAAGCGCTTTAATTATTTTATTGTTAATCCCGTCGGGACCGGGAGCTGACCTCTTTTTGAGGTTTTTTATAATATTTGTGACCTCGTCGGTGGTCACGGGTTCTAACGGTTCGCCCGCTGGTGGTAACGACGCCCTAAGCGCCACGTCGGCGTTCACCTTTAGGAGGTGGTCTTGGTCCGCGGGGGAGTTCGACGGGGAGCATTGGCTCTCTAGACTGTCCGCGAGATATTCGGCTTTCTCCGTGTCATCGAAAGCGAGAGTAGCGTTGTCCGGTAAAATTAGAGGAGGCATTGGTGTGATGGTGTCTGCTTTGAGACCCTGCGCCACACGCCAGTAGGCGGTATTCGAAGGCTCCAGGTCTGCTAGCAGGTCGCCCCATTTTGATCGTTATATGATTTTATGCGCTCTTTGACCTCCCTTTGGAGGTGGCGCAGTCTAACGCGATTAACATCCGTCGGGTATCTATCGTGAAGCTTTGCCGCGCGATTTTTGATCTTATCAGTCGACGGAGACTCGAGGAAGGACCCGAATTGATCGGTCGACGCGGGGACCATCCTTTCGAGTCTTCGACGGCCGAGCTAAGGTGTGAAGTTAAAGAGTCGATCGCCCGAAACGCCTTGTCGGGTGAGTCGATCTCGTTAGTCGAAATATCTAGCTGCTGGGTGGTCGTGGCTCTGAGTTTACCTTCGAGAGCACGCCAGTTGACTACGGTTTTGGTCTGAGGACCTCGCCTGTCGATTGGCCCAGCTTGAGGAGCACCGGCCTATGATCCGATGATAATTCGTGTAGCGGTTCGATGGAGTCGACCGCTAGGGTGATATTTTGATTAACGCAATATCTAAAACGTCGGGTGTTTGACGTGTAAAGTTTAGAGCGTAACGTGTCGGGGAGACAGGGGCTATAACGTCGAAGCTATAAGAGCCCATGAGGGCGTGAAGCGCCTTGCCGTTTTGTTCTCCTTATCGAATGCCAGGAGGCATGTTTGCTGTTTAGGTCGCCTGCTAAGACGACCGACGGCCCTAGGTTGATTAGGGTCCTGATGTCCGATTCTAGAACTGTTTTCGTCGGTGATAGATAAACCGAGGCGATAACTATCGGGCTATGACCGGTCATAGCCACCCTACACTCGGTGGCTTCTATGTTTGTTAATCGCGGAACCTCGAGCGGTACGCAGTGCAAGCACCTTTTGTAGTAGATCAGGGTGCCGCCTTTGCGGGCGGACAACCTGTCACCACGGATGACTCTGTAATTTGCGATCTTGGGATCGCTGTGGCTAGGTTTTAAGAAGGTTTCTTGCACTAGCATAACGTCGACGTTGTGTTTCTTTAAATGGATCGCTACTTCGTCCTTTTGAGACCTGAGTCCGTCCGCGTTGAAATACGAGACAGTCAGAGAGCGGGGTTTGACTCGACCTAATGGTGTGTTAGCCATTGGAGACAGAACTAGGGGGTTGCCCTACTGGGCATGGGACCATTCTGGAGAGCCCAGAAGGAGCGTATGGTGCCCATGTGTTCTGCAGTGATCTGCAGCATTTCGAAGGGCGTTTTGGCCTGCTGGAGGCGGATCCCCATGTTGGTGAGGTCCTCCAGGGCGTTGAAATCGAGTGAGCTGATGAAGTTAAGCGAGTAAGTAGTGGGTTTTGCATACCCAGAGGTTGAGGTGTGGCCTGCGCTGAGGTGGCGGGCTGCACGGGGAGGGTTTGGCCTAGTGATAGGCGCGACTTGTTTGCGCGCCATAGCAGGAGGCATTGCCCAGGCTGGCTTTGCAGGGGCCTTAGGGGCTTGCAAAGGGCAGCGGGTTTGGGGGCTGGAGCTGGAGCTGCAGCTGGAGTGGGGAGCGGGCCTGGGAGCAGGCGCGGCTCTTACGGGGATGGCTGGGGTTGGTGTCACTTTTTGGCTTTTTGCCGTTGTGACCTGTTCCGCCGCGTTGCCTCTGCGGCGCTTTGGGACACCCGCGATAACTCGCTGGGTGGCCCTCTGCCTCGCATAGGCAGCACGCTGGGGCTCTGTCGCTCCGGAGGGGCGCGAACAGTCCGGTGCCATGGTCCCCGATGCATTTGACGCATCTGGGCCTGGCGAAGCAGTTTCTGGCCGAGTGGCCGTAAAATTGACAGCGATGACACTGTCCTACGAGTCCGCGTTTGAGGGGGGCCTCCACAGATATGCCGGAGAGGCCGCAAACCGTTTTGAGGTTAAAAATGGCCTTGCCTTCTGGAGTCAGGTCCAGGGTGGCCAGTATGAGGGGCATGGGTTTTTTGGTGCGCGGATCTGTCATCCTGCGCGCATCTAAAATCGGGAGGTCTTGATCCTTAAGGGATCGGATTATTTCTTCCAATTCTGTCTCAAATGGGAGACCGCGAATAACGACCCGGAGTTTCCTTTCCTCCGGGAGGGCATAGGTGTGGAAACCTATGTTTTCTCGCGCAGCAGTTTCGTGGCCGCGCGGAAGTCACCTACTGTCTGTAGGTTTAAACGAATGCCTTGTGGCGTATTTTGGGCCTTGGGGCACGATATTTTGAGTGTGGCGAACCACCTGGAGACGTCTGTCCATTTTGATTTTTCCTGTAGGATAACAGGGGGAGGGGGCTTTGTTTTGCGCTCCGAAGGGGGCGCTTGGCGAGCCTGAGGGGCTGCCTTTTTAGCCGGTGTGGCGGTCGGCGAGATTGAACCCGGCCTGGAAAAAGTGGCCGTGTTGATGACGGCCGGCTGCGCGGGGCGTTTTCTTTTGTTTGTGACGAGGGTGAAGCCCTCGTCTGGTACACTTGGCCCTACCTCCATGTCCGATGCGGAGGACTCCGAGTCTGAGTCGGAGGTCGACCGTGATCGGGGAGAGGCGGTGGCAGGGCGCGCGGAAGGCGCTACGGTTGCGGTTTCGTTTGGTGATGGGTCCGGTGATTGCGGGCTGTCGCTGAAGGCGACCCGCGGAGCTTCTAAATGGCGCATGAAGGAAGCCCATAGTTCGGGGCTGGCCGCCTGAAAGAATGCCTGCATCGTGCTGGCGTCCATCGCTATTTCGCTTTGGGGCTTAAGGCCCGTCCGCGAGAAAAACCGATTTTATGGTCCCCGCCTTGCGGCGGGGGTGTAAAACCTAAAAACTATACAATAAAATCCTAGCGTCTTGGGTACGCTTAGGGTGAGTACCTGTCGGTCGCCTAATGCGACAGAACAAAAGAAATACAATAGCCGCCTCTGAGGCGAGCGGGTGTGGCAACTTACGGGGTCGCTGGATCCGGTGGGCGCGCAGGTAGGCGCGCGCAGGTGTCCTTGCAGGTGCGCGGTGACGCACTCACTTCACTGGGCGGTAGTCCGCCCGCTCTTGGTCACACACACATGCACTGTCGGTTTTTTTTCTTGGCACTTTGGTACTACTACTACCACCTGATGATGACACAGACACTAAACACACTGTACGTATTAGAGTATCTCCGTCTGGCTGGAGGCGCATGGAGAGCACTTCCGGGACGACTGCTCCACTCGAGGGATCCGAGTGGAATGAACACGTAAAAAAAAAAAAAAAAAAAAAAACAGTAATGCGCCTTGACAAGGTTAGCGGACCTCGCGGTCGGAGGGCCAGGGTGATCGGTGACTACTAGAGACGAGTTGAGTCGTAGCATCCTCGTTAGTCGCGTGTTCGCCACGCGGTCGGCAGAGAAGGGCGCTGCTCACGTTGCTAGTGCCTTCTCACTCTGCTTATTTATTTCGCTAAGTTAGTATTCTCACGACAGCCGTGAGATTGTGACGTGTCGCGCACACTAACGAACATAATAATACAATGAACACTATTAAAACTTTTTTCGATGCATTCGAGTGATATATTGCGTTAAATCTGATGTGGAAATTAGCGGCTGTGTTCATAGCTCTTGTTGTTCGAATCTCGGTCTAGTATTTTTCACTGTTCACGTCGCAGCACATGTGCCGGGTATGATACATGAATCTAACGCATTGCGTTACTTGTAACCAAACTTCTTTCCTGAATGCACTAATCAAATAGCCTTACATATAGGCAATTCGGCAGACGACACAAAATATGAATTAGTTATTACTAAATTTGAAATTTATATCGACGTTTCTACGTTGCAAATATATTTCTATTTAATCTTGTTACTGATATAACAAATATGTACGTGACACGAGTCTCGCGTTTGAAGTCTCTATCAAGTTACAAAATAGCAGTTTCGGTAATTTAAGAATAGTTATAAATCGGTACTAAGACATTATTAATTAAACGTATTACTCGACCACAATTGTATTAATAATATAATGATTATTACAACTATTATATTTCATACTAGTTTGTTCTCTAAACCTCAAACTTGAAGTTATTAAGACGGTGTACAAAATACCGCTTATTATGTCAATGGGATTAGTATGAACTACATACAATTGGAAGGCGCACTGTACTGTTGAGGGCCAAAAGGAACGTGTCCCTTTCTAAAAGTGGTGACCACGCTATAATATAAACCGACAGAAATTTGAGTGAGTATCTGTAATATATAGTATATTTATTTTGAAACTGAAACGTAATCTGCGTAGTGTCGCGGCTAGTTTTAAATGAAAAATATTTAATAAAACATTCATACACAGAAATGTATGGGATAAGTTACTCTACGCTATATATTTTCATGATGCATATGGTCGAAGGTGACCAACTAAAACGAGTCTCTTTCGAACAGTTTTATGACATATGTAAAAATAAGAAAAAGAAGAAATATGGAGTCCAATTGTCAATGCAATGAGAAGTAAGGTCAAACTTCCGGCCAGGTCTTTGGTCTTTTTCTCGTTAAGCTAATATTTCATGCTTTTGTGAAAGATTGTTCCTTCCCTGATCTAGCCGACGTAATCCTGCTATGGTTAGGGTATATTCGTCTCTCTTTTGCGTAAAAACGTACCATATATACCTATATCATTACTTGGCTTTTTGCAATAACGAAGGTTATCCTTCCTGTTGTACGTAGTATATATTCCTTACATGATTAAACAACAGTAGATAACCTTAAAGTACTAAAAATCTTATTAACATTTCCAAAACAAAGAACATAAATGTCATAGATCTATCAGGTGACAGTGACAGACCGCTCCCTGGTGTCAGTGACTGCGATGGTTTCGGCCTGCTGTATGGTGTCGGGAAGCCTGACGCTCAATGTCTCCGGCGTAAGCAGTATGAGCAGGCCCGAACATGCCGACATCAGGCCGAAAAGTAAGTACGGTAGCGACGCCATGTATGCCATCTGGTGAATAAAGTACACATGTGGGAAACAATATTCTTTAAAGATATTCTGCATGCAATCTTTAAAAGATACTTTGATATATATCAAGGGATGATAACATCCCTCTTAAGGGGAAGACGGTGTTATGTAGGATGGAAAGTATCTCCAAGATCTCGTACGGACTGCACCGGTGTCCTTCTCCCCTGAGCTGGAACTGGGACTAGTTGGGATGGGATATTAATTATTGTAGTACAATAATTAATAGACACAGTAGACCTACGTGGTTGTTATGTTCTAGAACGGTATCACTTCTTCTTTGTCGGTATCACTCTTGACAGAGTGGTCGTGGTTATCACTTCAGGTGTTGGTGGCAAGTTTCACAACACGCCGCGACTCTTCTCTGATGGCTGCCTTCCTCGTGCATTTATGTAGTCTCACTAAAGGATCCAAACAAATTTACCAATAAGGGTGTCTGTGGCGCTACCATCTGGCCTATCCTGCCGGCCATGGAGCAGGCGGCCATCATGCGGTGTCGAAGCTCCGTGGGGTACAGTTCGCCAGTATACACGTAGATGCTGCTAAAGACCATACTGATGCACAACTTCCCGAATAGGTTGAGCGACGTCTGCAGCCAGTATAATGCTGGAAAATTAACATATTTTTTTTTAATTTATATTGAGAGTAACAAACTCACACACAGTTCACCTGATGGCATGTGATTCCTGCGGCCCATGACATCTACATTCATCCTTGTCAAAGAATCATACTGCAGTGTAACACTGCAGTCAACAGATAAAGATCTTTTATTTTTCCTTTTCATGATACATATATATACATATATTAATTTCATATATTTATATATGCAATGTATTCAAAACAATAACGCGTTCCGAGTGCTTTTAGGGCTGCCGCGCCACTGCAGCGCCTCCGCCATGTTCGCGGATGCTAATATTGACGGCTTTGCGGCGATCATGCGGAAACGATGCGCTCCTATCATGCGACGCACGCGGGACAGCCCCAACAGCATACTGCGCGCGTTAGTGTTTCAAAATACACATGCATTGTCACCCATAAGGGCTGAGGTATTCCATATACCTCTATACTTATAATCTGATTCCCAGATCTATGCCCTCAGCATACAAAACAGAGCAGCGCTATTTCTCCCTTTTCTCATAGAAAAAGGGCGTGGTTTTTCTCTGGTTGAGCTGCCTACTCATGTTGTAGTAAAAAACAAATGAAGACTCTCTACCAAGTGTTTAAGCCATTTCAGGGACATACAAAGCAACTAGACTCGAACATATACATATATATCAGATGTCAAGAGATACTCATACCAAAAGAATAAAAAAATTTACCAACTTATATCCAATCGAGTAGTTGTTAAATATTATTTATGAAAATGATAAGGTTTCAATCTCGACATTTAAGCAATGATATATAGTTTTCTTAAAAGTATACTAGAATTGCATTTAGAATTTTTTAACATTCCTCCGGTTAATCACTCCAAATAAAATTTAATGCTTGTGTCGATGTTGACGACCTTAAATTTCGCAGACCGTACCCTAAACCGTTAGGCTATTGACGCTTCACATGTAAATTTAATTCGGTGTTTCTGCGAACAATTTTTTTTATAAAGAATATTAGCAACACCATAAGCATTACCAATACTCCGGTTAACCACTCCAACTAAGTGGAAAATGTGCTTGTGCTAGTTCACGACAATAATCTAATAGCGTACGACCTACGACCTAAGTTTTGCAGACCCTAAATCGTTGAGCTATTGACGCTTCACGGACAGTCTTAGGATGTGGATTCTTTATAAATAAACATTGTCATTATTTTAGCATAGTTTAGATTAACATCTGAAAAAATGTCTGTGAAAAGTTGCTGTCTTTGATGATGTTAAGTTTTTAAGAGCATCATTAAAACTTTTTCCGCAGCAGACTCTTTAACAGCTGGGGCTACAAGTATTAACTTTAAAATTTTGTACCGACTGTGCACTGTAAGTTCGACTCTAACTAAATGGTTAATATAGCAAAATAATAACTTCTTAAAAACTCAAATTATTAGGTCTTTACCTATGAAATTTCCGTTCTTCAGTATTGGCTATTTAGAACCAAAAAAACAAAGTCAGTCTTTTGTTTATTGATTAGCTTTGTATTTTCATTACGTTTGAACATTTTTCGGCATAATGCATACTTTAAAAATTTGTGTAATTATGGAATATGAGTTCCGTCGTGGCATCAACGGCACAAACGGCACGTAACATCAACAACGTTTACGGATAGAACTTTACAAACGAACACACAACCCGTTATTGGTTAGCCCGGTTCCGTTCTGGAAATTTTTATTTGAAAAATGAACCTCGTGGTCGTCCGAACACTTTGGTCAACAATGATGAATTAAAGGCGATTGTGAAAGCTGATGGTAATCTACAGCCGAGCTAGCAGCCACTTTAGATGTTAAAATCAAAACAATATTGGTCCATTTGCGACAAATTGGCAAGGTAAAAAAGCTTGATAGATGAAGCCCCACTAACTTAACGATCGCCATCGCAGCGTACGCGTTGAGACCTGCCTCGCGCTGCTCAATAGGCACAGAATAGAAAGAATTTTGAACCGAATTGTTACGTGCCACAAAAAGTGGATTCTGTTCGACAATCGAACGCTCAGCAAGTTGGTTAGATCGTGGTTCAGCACTTAAACGAAAAATGACCTCTAGAAAGTTGATGGTCACTGTTTGATGGTCTAGTGCCGGTGTAATTCATCACAGTGTTTTACCAAATGGCATGAGCATTACTGCAGATGTGTACTGAAGAACTGAAGACAATGATGGGGAAGCTCGCACATCTGCAACTATCTTTGGTCAATCGGTCGTCCCCGCTGCTTCTACACAATAACGCGCGACCCCATACTGCAAAACAGACAGTCTCCAAACTGAAAGAATTGGGGTTGGAAGCTCTCCCTCATCCATCGTACCTCACGAGACCTTGCCCACCAATTATTCCTTTTTCCAAAATTTGGACTACTTTTTAGCGGGAAAAGATTCAATTCCCGAGAGGCAGTACAAAATACCTTTGAAGAGTTTGTTGCCTCCCGTCCAGCTAATTTTTGTCTGTGTTCGTTGTCACTGTCTAATAAAGAAAGAGGAATATAAAAGTATTATCTTCCTAGCTTATCTACTTACGGAGGAATTTTTTATAAAAATTAACCATCATTAAACAGATATTGCTTATCATTATTACTGAATTAACCACGGGGAAGGTTTTGAGAAAATTTATCAGTTTAATTCCAGATGACAAGTCAGAAGGTAAGTAGGATTCAACAGAGTTAAAAATTTCATCTTCACCATCTTAATGGTTGGCAATCCACCACTGTGTGATTTCTACGAAAGATTCCAAACACGCTCGACTTAAATTGTGGCGTCGGCTGTCGGCAGCGATATTTCAAACCGATGTGACTTAGGCACATTAAAGAAACCCAATTTTTTTCTTAAAGGGCATCAACGCATTAGCAACGTCTCTCTTGTTGCGGTCATTTATGGGAGGCGGTAGTCTTTTACTAACAGTGAGCTGTTTGCAGCTTGCAAGTTATAGTTACATGAGATTTGCAAACGTTAACCAACCTATTTACTTAGATCATTTTATCAACACTGTTTCAATGATGTCGTCATTTTATATATATATATAGATCGAATTACACAATATTGAAGATTTAAGCTTAAATTTTTTACAATCTTTAAGAGTTGAGTTGAGAGTAAATTACAGAAACTTTGGAGAAAAGCATTTGTAATTTTCTTATATTATTCCTAGTACTGTTGTTTCTTATACTGTCCCGTTTCACGGCAAGTGTACTCACAACTTTATTTACACAAGACTTACCTACAAAGATCCAACTCACTCTGTACTTTGTATAGTTCACCTACACTTGTTCGTTGCGTTTCGCTCCTCAAGGGAACCCCCGACTATTTGTGAAAAACAGCAAATAACGGGCCTTTGCAACTGATAGGCGAACTCGAGTGTTCAGCTTCTACTTCAGTTCGACAATACGGCCTGATTCATTTCCTCTAAAACTCACTTTGAGAGCGAACTTGTTAATAACGAACCCGGGGCCCATTGTGAATCAGATTCAAGGTATTCTGAGAAATATCTGATTGTGTTTACCTGAGCTTCTTGGAGTTATATAAATAACAATAATTATACAGTTATTACAAATATTGTTTTTTATGTGACTTAATAAAGTTTAGGTAAAACGATAAAATAAATCAGTCGTCTAAATAAGCGTGAAGTTTGTATTTAAACGAATAGTCTGCCTGGTTCCCAAAAAGATAAGATATATCACTGTATACATACATAGTTATATCCTTTCTTAAATATTAATTGTCATGAATATGAAATAGTAATTTATTATAAATGGTAAGAAGCAACTCACTTTTGGAAAGCAATAGTTGGTAAAACATGAATATATTGCGAACAGATATGGCCGAGCGCCTATTTATAATTAAAGATAGAAGCATGGAGCATATAAAGATGTAACACACGACCGTCGTGCAGAATATCAAAGGGAACCCTTTGACTACTCACACGTACGGCGAATGAAAAGCACAACAACCTATCTCACTGCATTTACGGACGTATCAAAAAGTTCCACAGTCCTCTTATTATTCGGACTTTGACCAATGTCGCGTGTAGAGGTCTCTGGAACGCTGCCCCGGTCGCTTATGTCCCCGGAATTAATCAATTTCACTTATAACCATCCACCGGTACATATTAACTTTAACTCTTTTGTCCAACAAAGAATTAATCCAATATCTTTGGATTGAGTGGACTTTGGGTACAAAGGGCGTAATCAGGCTCCAGTCAATGTATTATAGTTTATACATATGTTTTTGTGGTATTACGTCCCAATGTTCATTGGTAATCGTCGTTAATTTGATTGGCTTTGATTTGTTCAAAGACCATGTAATGATTTTTTAAATCTTACCCTAAAATAGATAATTATGGTATAATCAAACACATACCAAAAATAAAAAAATACACATTGATGAAGATACAAATGTTATAAATTGAATGAAAGTTTTGGAACGAAAACAATTTGGAATAGTTCATGAGCCTTGATTATCCATTTTCAACCGTTTTCAAAAAGTAAAAGTTTCTACATATACGACGTATTTATCGACATCCGATTATCCGATATGGATAGCTTTGGTAGTCTTACATATTCCACGTCATGGAACATACCAGTTTTATAAACAGTCATTGCTATGTAAAACAAACCAATAAAAATCAATTAAATTAATTCAAAAACACAAATAATGTTGCATTAGCAATATTAGTATTTTTTTAGAGATAAAACTTCAAATTTATTTTACTTACGACTTGTTACACTCGAATTTTCGAATTACTTTTTCATACCGCTGCTGTGTTTCGTCTGGTAAGTGTAGGAGTTAGGATAAAGAGTCCTAATTACAGGTGAAGAGGCATTCCATCAAACTGTTCACGAGTATAGGTTCATCTTGATTCTTTGTTGAGGACATACGATTTTATGCCAAGACCTATCTTAAGAATGAAGCTACGGCTAATTATTTGGATGAAAACAGTGATGCGACTGAGAGCACAAAGCATTAGTCGTTAGTAGTACTTACTAATTTATTAATAGTGTCAATAGTCCAATGGTTTAGGGTACGGTCTGCGAAACTTAAGGTCTTAAGTTTAAATCTACCCTCCGATTAATGCCATGGACTGATGCATGAAGATGCTAAGGCTGAAAGATTTTATCACAAGCGTTTGACCTCAATTGCGGAAGTTAATGGGAATACTATAACCTTAATATCATTGTTGTCATTCTTAAAAACAAATAGACCCGTATACTATACTATACTTTCTTTACACTTATCTCTTATGACGATTCTTTTATAGAATAGGTGGCAAACACGCACGCATCCCATGAACATCTGCAACACCAGAGAAAGATGCAGATGCGGCCTTTAAGAAAGGTGTAGGCTCTTTTCATGAAGGTCCCTAAGTCATGTCGTGCGTGGCAGAAAATTTCGCGTAAAGCGCACTGTGGTGTATTGCCAACTGTCCAAAATGGTGACTAAAAAATTTAGAAATTTTATCGAGAAAAAAAGTCAGAACTATATATATATCAATCCCACTGCGGGACAGGAAGCCTCGTCTATAGAGGGGGTGTTGGAGAATATTCCGCCACGTCTTCGAAATATTTTTTTAGATTTACTTCTTCAACATGCAGGTTTAGTCACAATGCTTTACTTCACGATATTACAGATATGTATATCAATTTACAATTTTAGAAAATACAACAGGATTGCATTACAAAGCCTAAGTCACACTGCGCTCAAGTTGCATGTTACCAAACACATGCACGGTACGTGTAGCCTTAGACCACAAAGCCGGACCTATAAAAGGGCTAGATCTAGGCAACGGTGGTGCAGTCGCACGTCGACACATTTACAAACAACCACATAATTACACAACTATCAACATGTTCAAACTGGTAAGTGAAATTGATCGTATGTTGTTTAAAAAGATTTATTGCAATAATTTCATACTTTTTTATTTATTAATAAATTATCATGCGTCAAATAGTATACAGGGTAGGAATTTCTAAACAAATTTAGAAAATATAAAACAGAAGTATTTACTATTAAACCGAATGCTAATAAAAATTAGAACTTTGCTAATGAAATAGTTTAGAGCAAACAAGCAGAAAAGTTTTATTGGCGATCAAAAGTATGTTCAATTCAGTTTTTTTCAACGGCTGTAAAAATAGTGAAATTGGTGAAAGTGCATAGTACGCTGGGCCGGATAATTAGTATAAAATGCCGGAGTGTGCGCCGAGCTCAACGGTCGAGTTTCCCACTCTACGCTTTTTAAAGCCTCCACACACCCCATGCAGCAACAGCTATTACAATGTAAAATTCTAATTCTCTCGTTAAGTTCTTCACCTCCTTCTGACCGTCGTTGAATGTGCTGACGTGAAGAGGATTTTTTATACCGTCTACAGTGAGAAAACAGACATAAATAATAACGTCATTTCATGTGTTATAGCAATTGGTTATTATGAAAATTAAATGGTATAAAGAATCAAAAGCGAAAACATAAGAAACCAAAAAAAGACTGTTTTTATGATTTATCTGTTCGCTAACACTGAAGAAAAGTGATGCTCTGTTCATTATTGGATATACGTAACATCGGTTGGTTGTAACATTTATTGTAGCATTAGCCAATAATTACGCAACAATAAATATTGGTTTACGATACTCCTCCCATCTTGTCGCACATGCTTTACTTTTTTTATACTTTGAAATAAGGAAGACCACAGCGAATGAGTTCATGTGTGTAAGAGAGATGAAATAGATCGAAAGGACATTATCACCATCGTCATTGTCGATGCTAAAAATATGGACAACGAAGGGTTTTTTTATCTTGATATAAAAAAGAAGCACAGCAAAATTTTTATATCCAGTAATAAAAGTAAAATTATAATCATGTGTATATACTTATTTAATTAGAAAGAAGCTGACTATCGTGGTTTTTAATACCAAATCGCATTGCTTCAGAATTTAAATCAAGCTCCGAAGGACCACAACGCTGAACACAATTACACGTGTAACGTACACTCGTATGACCATATCAGCGTGTTTATACACATGCTTGTCGGTGTGTCGGCTTGCATCGAGCTGTCAGTTGTGTTAATTAAACGTTTTTATCATTGAATCTAGTGACAGCTGGATGTGTCATGTATTATATTATTTTGAATTGTTGAATCTGTTCCCAATTTGGTATAGGTAATACATTTAGAAATAGATTCACTGAGTAAGAGGCAATTTTCTTTGATATAAATCAGGGAATCCAGTTTACGAATTCTCTAATCATCTCTTTGATTATTAACGTGTGCATCAACTCTAAGATGTATAATTATATCACGCACTCTGTATGTAAATTATTTAAGCTTTTTTAAGCTTATTTGTTATTTATATGGTGAGAACAATCTGATTTTACCTTCAAATCCAACCGCACTGCGACATAAAAAGTAAGCGCGAACCTAAAAATCTTTACATCAATCAAAAAGATTTACAACTTATTGTACCGTACAAGTTTCCTTCCTTCGGCATAATTCGCAAATTGGATTTATATAGCGCCATAAATGGAACGCGGGACTTCAGAAACAACCGCGCCCCGTATTGGCACGCGGAAATGGATCGAATATCGACGCACCGCAACCACTCGCAAATAATGAGCATCGGACGGATTACTTATGGTAATGTCAAGACAACGATTTACGAATATTGGATACGGCATATATTTGAATTTTACCAATATACCTGGGAACATTTGAAAGTGATATTAAGGTAAACTTTAATAATAATTTCGTTCAGTTTCAAAATTAGGTGAAAACAAAAGAAACGATACACAAGACTTAAACTAAAATGTCCACCCGCGTCCGAAGGAGATCGAGGCACGACCCCGATGACGTGACCACTGGGGCCCTGTTCAAATAATTACATTTACAATAACAAACTAACATTGCACCAACTTACCTCCTAGGGTATTGGTCAAAGCCGATGCTCCCTCTCGGGAGCCCATGTGCGGTTACCGATTAATAAAGGTTTCCGCTGAGTGCCCTAAGCACTCGGCCACCTTTCATTCCGGTAAAGCTGTAAAAACCCTCGGGCTAACGGTGGCCATCAACCATAAAAATAAAATATTATAATGACAAAAGTTGGTTAGAATTTAAGATGTACTTATTTATACCATAACTATTTTTAAAAGTAAGTCATCTATGCTTTTTTTTTACATATTGCATAGAAGGTGAAAGGCCATTGCAATAACTATTGTCCTTTCATTTATACAGTATATTAAATATGACACTTATATTTAAATACTCCATATTTTGAGATTTGGTTAATATGAATAATACAATACAACGCGAACTACATGGTTCACTGGATATCATAAATTATTAATATGCCACCTTCATTTGAACACAGCGCATTACGCAAAGTGCGATAAGTTTTTAAGATTACTTTTTGTGATGCACAGAGCAAACAAAATTAATTTATACAATTTTCTGTATATAAACAACTAAGCTACTCAACATCATAGTTTTTTACATTCATATGAAATGTCACAAGACGTTCCCGTTTAATAACTCCATGCGACAACCAGAATACAAAAATAAAGACGGAAGTGGGTCTTAAATTATTTGTATAAACTATTTCAAACTCCGTTATATTGACGGAAATGTACGTGACTAGACTAAGCTACGTATTGTAATTTATCTTACGCCTGTTCAAAATAATATAGATGTCCGTGTGGCCCTGATCGGTACGAGCGATTTTGCGACATGATGTAATTGACCTTGAGTTCACATTCGGTTGACGAGTAACATATTAAAGCGCATATCTGATGGCTACTTAACCTTTGCAGTGAATCGTCGAAAGCTTTGATTAAAATTGATAATAGCAACCTCATATATTTTCGCAAAATATTTCGATTAGCACGTCCTTGACATTATTATGATAAAATGGTACAAAACACGAACAAAGCTTGAGAACGACCCCAATACAAGATAAAATGATGGAACCACGCTAAGTTTATGTCTAGCTGCAGTATAAATGGGTCGGATCGGCAGGGGAAGGAGCACGACCTCACAGACTAAATATATATGGTGACGAGACATCGAGGACGAATGTGGGTGTCCGTGGCGGCAGGGGTCGCTGTCAGGTGAACTTTGTATGTGTGTGCGTGCGTGTGTAGGTATAAAATATTGACAATGTATTTATTATATATACATATATCTAATTATATCTTTTTGTGATCATTTATTGCATAAAAACGGCAAGATTGTTTATGGAATAATAAGTTAAAATATTAGGTTCTGAAATCTTACAATATCTTAGTAATATCTTACAACTTCAGTTTACGAAGTTTTATTACGAGTCGTCATGAAATTCAAAAATATGTAAATCTCACGAAAGGGTTATTTTATACGTAAATCAGCAGAGGATTACTTGTCTCTGGTCCGGTGTCGACGGCGCGGACGAGGGCAGGATCAGAAGACGATGCTGTCGGCTGGGTTCTCCAAATATGCAGTTTCTGTATTGAAATAAATAATATATAAAAATATTTTGGTATTGATCCCTTAACATTTATGGCATCACTGTAGCAGGAATACATCGTACTGTATCGAAGGTTTTCACAAACAGAACAAGTTAAGATTAATACTTTGGGGTGTCTACTCACGGTTCCTTCAAGACACCTGGGATAACAAAAAGTGCAATCGCCTTAACAAATACTAGCATTCCAAATGTCGGTATAAAAATAAACGCTATAAAATAAAAATAAAAATTTTATTCGAAGTACAGTATTCGCGTAAATATAACAATCTAGCACATTCTTCCCTTCTTGTTAAGCAATCGGTACTTTAGTAACTAAACATGCATTGTTTAGTAACTAAACATACATTGTTTAGTAACTAAACATGCATTGTTTAAAACTTTGTACTACTACTATTATTATTTATTTCAATAGTTATTTATTTAATAGGTTGGTAACTTTGTTCTTTCAGTTTACATAAATTTATATAATATTTAAAAATTATCAAATTTTAATCGATCTATGAATCGAAAAATTCATCCAACCAAGAGATTATTCTGTATATATTTTATTACTTTATAAAGTAATTAGACTTTTTTATTTTCCTTCTTATTTATTTTACGTTATTAAAACATAAAATAGGTTTAAATAGAAAGTGACTACGATTAGGAGAACCTTAGGCATAATTACTCCATTAACTGAAGGAACTAGCCGGGCTCACAGGATTCTTTCTCAGTTCAGGGGCTAAGGTCGACTAATTGTACAAATATTGTTTTTACCATAATAATGCAGTTGCAACCATCAGTATGCGGGCGGAGGGTAAGAAGATACACAACAAGTTGTGTGCAGCAAATAACTTGATTTGCTTGTGGTTCTGCGTGGTGCGAGACCGCCGGGAGTTCAGGACTAACGGCTTTCTAAGCGTCGGTACGCTTCGTTCCACAATTAAACTGCCAATCAACGGCAACGGATCCTGATACCTCTCGGCTCTGGCCGACCAGAACTACACGCACTGTGTCTGACTAAACACAACGAGCCAAAAGTTTTTTTTAATCAAAATCTAGGGCTAGCAGAAGCTAAATTGTTGGCATAAGTTTAATAACTTAATTGGTTCATTGTTTGCTTAAAGTTTTTTTTATTAATTTTATTACTTTGAGAGTAACAATGTCGCACACAGTTCACCTGATGGTATGTGATTCCTGCGGCCTGTGACATCTACATTCATCCTTGACATGGAATCATAATGCAGATGCGTTGTCACCCTTGAGGACTGATATGGAATGCCTCGTCACCAGTTATAAAGGTGTCCGGATCGCTGCACTCACCAGACGAAACACCATCACACACATTAATATCATAAAAGGCGATCTCTACCAGACAACAGCGGAAAAATATTGCGGGTGCAAGATAAAACTGATTTTCATTTTAAAAGTACATTAATGTTATAAATAATATACATAGTAATTATATTGTTATAATATATTATACATTCGTGAGCAAAAAAACGACTCAAATCGTACGCTTGAATATTCTCGTAAAAAATCTTTTCCTTAGATTTGTTATTTGCTTTTTAGCTTTAAAATAAGATGAAATTCATATTAATAAATTAAATCATATTCAAATACAAAATTAGTCTTAAGTCTCGTTTCTTAAGAAACGCCATCCGGTTCTTCAGCGAGTTCGTCTTGAAGCTCCGATCTCGTAGCTAGCGCAGGAATCCGAATATCTCTTTAATATATCGGTTCGCCGCAGATTCACAGTTTTGATCCGGGAACCCCTGACCTCCACTGTACTTCTTCTAATTCACGTATTCTCTTGCGAAAGGTAGTCGGGCCGCTCGATGAGCTGGGGTCAACTTAGGGGCATTTTGGATTCAGGTAAGTCTTTTGTCTCCTTCTGACTGTCCAGCCGCTAACAGCCACTCCTTGTGTTTGTCTGAGCTCCTGTTGGACTTGAACGCCAGAGAGGCCCCGATTCTGACGATGAATCGGTCATCCTTCTCTGATATACAACTTCTGCCGGATCCACTTCTTCGCTTAAAGCTACAAGTTATCTGATATGGCCGGTAAACTCTGGACACAGCAGCAGAACTAGCTCATGTTTAACACATGAGCTAGTCACTAGCAAGGTCTCACTGCATCTAGTTTCTAGCTACAGTGGGGCTCTATCATTGTAAAATTGTTTTTATTCAATATAGAAGCATTAACTAACACTTATGTATTAACTGTCAAAACTAGGAAGCAAATCACAGACCTGGGTTGAACCGACGAAGGGATGTCGGGAATATTTATTTAATGTTTTTGAAACAATGGAAGCTTGCAAAAATTCCACGGTTGCTGTTGGTTCAGGATGAGCGGTGGACTATTGATAGTCTGTCATGGTGATGTTTTAGTATTTTTTTTTTCTAAAAGATTTTGAAGGATCTATATCCTAATTATGTCGTTTGCGTGTCCCCACAATGAAATGTCATAAGACATTGTACTGTTATTTCCACGATATAATGTAGTCTTTGACGGCCGCTTGGTGCAGTGGTTAGAGTGCCTGGCTGTTGCGTCGCGGGTCTTGGAGTCGATTCCCAGCTAACAAACAATATTTGTGTATCACAAATTGTCACTGACATCATTACATATGAACCTTCATCTGCTCTTAGTTCATTTGCATTACATTGACAACTCTGAGGACTGCGACGGCGTGCCTCATCACCTGTTATTGGGACCCTAGATCCCTACACACATCATTCGAACATGGACAGTGGTAGAGCTACACTGCAGATTGTTTCTAGCTGCAGAATGAGTGAGTCAGCTAGACCGGGGTAGGACCACGCCCTCACAAAATAGCAGCATAATGCTGAAGTAGACTGGTAAGCAGACGGGCCGCTGAATCCCTACTCGACGATATTCTCCCTATCTTTTCCGTCACCCCAGTAAACGACGATGCTGGCGTAACGATTGTTGAAGCACCGCTGCACTCCGCCCCCTGCAGATGAAAAAAGTCGAGGACAACGATCCCTTTCCCCTTCCTAATGCTGGGCCATGTGGGCTCCCCAGTCGACGACGATAGCAATGAACATCTCTATAATAATAATAATTTATATTCCGGATTTTTTACGTCAATATCTGTTATGATTTTCTAGATTTCTTATGTGGAATAATTCAAGCACATTATAGCATCTTGAAAGTGTTGGTATATTGGATCGCATGGATCGCGCACGAACGACCCATAGGTTGAAATATTATATAACATTGCATCTTTTGTATGCATATAGCTATGTTATTATATGCATTATGTAACATAATATAATACATATTTATGTAGTAATCAATGTTATGAAAGTATAAGATTGGAGCGCCCGACGGCGACCACTGTGTTCCAGGCTGGTGGTCTCTCAAAGCCAGCGAGCGCTGCACATCGTGTTCCCGCATCACTTCCTGGATTCGCCCGAGTAGTTCGGCGTCTCCACTGATTAATGAATATTTTCAGGTAATTTTAGTACTACAATCCCAAATAGCTTAAAAAAAATAAAGGAAAAGAGATTAATATTATATACTGAATGCCTTGTAGAGTAAAGGACAGGGGTAGAACGATGCTGCAGTTCGTTAGTAGGCGCAAAATGGACGGGTAGGCTCCACGCTCATAGAATAACGGAGAAAATTAGCAGCGTAATGCTGCTGTTTCTACTGGTGACTGAAAATCTAGAGACGAGGCATTACATATTAATCCCATTAAGGATACAATACCGGTGCTAAATAGCTGCATACCTCCTGTGTTTCTTATGATGATTGTGGAGATCCGGCGACCCGATTACAGGTGACGAGGATTCCGTCTCAGCCGTCAGGGGTGAGACCCGTACATCCTGAGTCTTGGCCACATGCATCACTTACCATTGGGTGATCTGTGTGCTCCTAATAATATTTAAAAAATAAACCTAAAGTTATGAATGTATAAAACTAATACACACTGTGCGATCCCACATGATCTCTCAATCATTTTTTAGCTTGTTGCCCACCCTCATCATAAGTTTAGTGACTGGTTCTTCCTCTGTTATTTTCTGAGGTTTGTTGGGTTGGCAACTAAGTAGATTCCGTTTTTTTTTTTAAATTTAATATTTAATAAAAATTAATAAGTTTTTAATCAATAGTATTCTTTCTTCCTTATCGTATACAACTTTGTCTCACCGTTAAACAAGATTTCCATTACCTCGTTGACAGAATTTACCCGGTGTCGACTCAGAAAAATTCATCTGACCAAGGTCTCAGTTCTGCATCACTATTAAACGGAACTCCGCACTTAGCATTTGAAACAGATGGAAATCCACTAAAATTAACTTGAATAAAAAACAAAATATTCTAAACTAAGCATATTTGCTTTCAAACAAGCATTATGCCCAAACATTTAAAATATAAAATTAAACAGAACGGAAAGAGCTTAGTTGCCAACCTAATATATTATATCCGACACACTACGGTTTACCTGCCAGTCCAAATTGCAGATTCAAAGAAGATAATATATAATATGAATATATATATATATATATATATATATATATATATATATATATATATATTCATATTTATATATATAAAACAATTGAAGATATAATATACATTGTTTGTTTGTCGCTTATTCCGATAATGTTCTGAGAAAGCTTATGAATACTTTCAAGTCTTAGAACAATATTATCGTATAATATTACATGTCACCAATTGAGGAAACTAAAGAACTATTTTACGGAATGCGTTTTGAGTTTAAAAAATATAAAAAACGACGTTAAAGAACAGTGTAAGTGTCAGGTTGTTAAAGAATCATAATGCAGATGCGTTGTCACCCCAGAGAACTTGGATAGAATGCTTTGACACCAGCGTCTCTGGATCCCTACACTCACCATACGACACACGACGTTCTGCTGGACTTCCGTGAGGGCGTGGGTCGTCCGAAGTTACGGTCGAGCCAACCCATCCATACTGCAGCGTGACTCCGCCACTGTTCAAATGTATGACGACTAATATACATTTCTCGTTGTCATCAAACTACTATTTAAGCCACATAAGAACTATAGTCTAGTGTGGCAACTATCTTCTGGCCGAAGCCACGGGAGAGAATGTTAAAATTTCATTACTTAAATATTTAATGTAAATTTGCAGGTGAGCGAAACGATGGCTGTGAGCAACGGGCACCTGCCCAACACTTGCGAAGAAGAAGAAGACAAACCCATGCTGGTGGTGAAGAAGGCCGGCGACGGGCCTGGTATCACCGCGCTGCTCAACCGACAGCTGCAGGGTGAGTTGCATGGGAGGGTCCGCATGCCCGTGTAGTTTTGGTGGTAGCTCCTAAAGTTTAAAGGCTAGACCATGCGTGTGAAACGAACGGTTCCAATGTGTAGTGTAAGGCAGCAGATGTGAGCAATAATTGGAAATATAAAGTATACAATGGTATAATGTTCTGTCTTGTCAACTTAATCCATTGTAAACTTTACAATTTACAATGGATTAAGTTTAAATGTTATAGTTATTGAGGCCTTGACAGCCTATGCTTGATACTTGACAGCCTGGAGGCTGAGACACGCTAGGCCCTGTGGCGGCCGATTGTAGTTAATTTTGTGACTTTAAAAATGTACTTCAAATGTTTTTGTTTTAACGGGGATGATACTCGTTGATTACTGACACCTACATGACACGAATCGTCCATCGCCCGACGTCGACACTCCATCGCAGTCCTCAGGGGTGATACCGCATGTGCATCTTGAATGACTAAACTGGGTGGTCGGGTGAGGGGTGGGCGATAGCTGTCAAACTCGCTGTGAAATCATCAGCATCCCTCGATTTCAACTCTTTACTTGTATATTATATAACACTTTGAGCATAATGTTGCGTACGCGTGCGTTATCGTTCGTTCTGTGCATGCAATATAGAAAACTATAAGATAAAAATAAAAATACATCGGCATGCTAAAAGATATGGTTGCTATTAAATAGCACGGCTTTTACATATTTTTAAACAGTAAGAATTCCTTGGATCAACTTGTTTTGTGTGTGCATGCTCGTAAGTCAGACAGCCAGTCGTGGCTTGACGAACGCTTTAGTAACATATAAGTTGTAATGTGTGTGTTTGGAATAATGTTAGTGAGCTACTAAAATGTTTCTAACCGACATTAACATTCTAATAATGCGTAGCTTTTTAGATAAACCTTAATTCTAGGCAGAAAAGGGACCCAGTTATTCTAATATTTGTTAATCTTGGATCTGTTTAGTTATTGTAACGTAAGTTTCATGTTAAATTGTTGCAAGATGTTACTCGTAGGTTGCGATAATGCGGTTAGATTTATAACTTTTTGATTTATAAAATGAATAAATAATTTAAAATAATAGTTATGTTTAAGGTAAACGTTCTGTTGATGAAGCCGTCGTCGCCTTTCTCATTTCTCTGCCGAGGCGGTAGGTCAACTTTCGTCAACTTCTATTGCTATAACGAAGTATTTTATTAAAATGTACATTTTTCCGGTGATTTCGGATTTCATAGTAGTACCCTTTCTGGACTCTGCGGACAGACGAACAGTTACCCAAAAGTTTCAACAGTGACGCATTAGTCGTCGCTCGCAATCGTCCAGCAGTCGCTCAAAGCTTGACAAATCGGATGTCATTAATTACGCGATCCTATCTGACCTTAACAGATCGGAACGTGTATTATTCGCTTATCTTTTGCATTGTTGGAGCCACTATTTGTGAAAACAAAAATAAAAAGATGGTTACAATTAAGTTGTAGAAATATTTTTTTGAAAAAAATACTGAAATAATCTAACCGCATCTAGCAGTTAATAACAAAATATCAGTATGTGTGTTCTAGTTCTAATTGGTTTGTGGTTTATATATGCGTCCGTATTAACTTTATTAGTAAATATGTCAATTTATCGCTATGTAAAATTAAAAATCAAATATGTACCAGCTTGATAAGAGTCTATAAAAAAAATGTAGCATACATACTGATGTTTTACAGCTTTAGTTCAGGCGTGCGTGCAATCTTTTTCTGAACGAACATATAACTTATACTAGTGATAACATTAAAAATAAAATTGAAACATGCTTCATTCCATCTCGTTCTTTTTAATATAAATTATATAAATGTTGTCTGCGATTAAAATTAACAACTGTTACTTAGAGATAAGATCGTTATGTGAAACGATCTTGTTTCAAAATTCATAGTCATAAGATCACATCGCATTAGAGTTAAAAGAGATTGCACGCCCGTGGTGTGCTTGTGCCGTGCAGGCGAGCACGCGCCGCTGCTGCGCGCCCCGCCCGCCCCGCACCAGTGCTGACCAGCGACGCCCGACCCCCCCCCCCACACCTCCACACCCCACACCCCCGCCGCCCTAACATACCCTATCCCTCGTATCACTGCTAATCACAATATAACATCCATTGTGGCAAAGTGAAATTGGACAGAATTACTGAAATATTTATTTCTATTTAAGCTAATATTACACATTGAATATAATTAATGATGCGGACAATCCGTGTCGAGTATGTTTTGACTTTTTTATTGATTTAATAGTTTACAATGGCATCGGAACGTCAAACTTTTTTTTCCCCGTCATGTCGGGATTAAAAACAATTAAATCTATTAATCTCAATTATAATAACGTTGTCTTCTCCCTAATGAAAAAGGCAAAGTACTAGAGTCCATACAGCCAAGTATTTAAGTTTATTTCTCTTTATAACGTGTATCGTTCATTATAAATACAGCTGTTTCGCGCGTTTTTGACAGACAGGTTATGTGAACGAGGTCAATGAACCTTGTAACATATTGACAGATACTTGATGTGTGCACTGTTTAAATTGACAACTTGGTGTATGAAGAGCACTCATAAGGAATATCAGTCAAATAGGAAAACATTGTACAAGGCACACAACAATGTAGATTATTAATGAGTGTCAATATCATATGATATTTTTGTTTGTGCCTACATACAAACGTACACTCCTCGACTAAAACATATCTGCGCGTTGTGATATTCTAAGTATATATAAACTCCCGGGATAAAATATTTAGGTTGTAAACTTTCTCCTCTAATGTATTAATTTTGTACAGATTGCAAACGTGCAGTATAAAATAATCCATGCAACAAGCTTTATGAAACATCTAAATCGATTATTTTCTATTCAATCTTACTATCTGAATGGTCACTGTGCTTCGCGAAGTAAAAGAGATCTTATGTGTTTCTGAACGCAACGTGTTACCACTTCTAGAATGTACGTGACCATTCTATATACAATTAACATAACTAAGTATTGTACCATTATCATATTAATATATGTATGCGATCGTATAAACTGATGTGTCATAATAAAAATCAATTGTAGTGTAGCACTCTTTATAAAAAGTTAACTAAAACTTTTTTTTCTAGTTAGTTGTGCACTGTTATATGTGCACAGTAATTATAGTATTGATTAATGTAAACATATGTTGTATGTTGCTATGATAGTAGTTCTATATGACGTTACACTTGAGACCATATCATTAACTGCGACTGTACTGTAAACAAGGACGAGACAACAATGTCTCCTGTATACATTCCTATGATTTGAAACATAACAAAAGTTAATTTAAATAATGGAGTGTGATGTCTTAAGTAACAGTATGCTGGATTTATAATCGGACTCCTTATAAGGATGGTATAAAAAAAGTTTCTGTCATTAGAATTGTTATATGTGAAAAGTATTTGTATGTTTATTTGTATTTCGTGGCGTCCGTCGTGTGCTCGTGTATCTGTTTCTAGTTATATCACGTGCTTCCGATAGATACCGGCTAGCTCGACACCACTACTGTTTCTTGTGTTGCCAAGTCGGACTGCCTAGCATTCACTTTACAACACCATATGGTACACAAGATGAGGTGTTTCATTAGCACTGCTTTCAGCTGCCAATGTCTGTCTCTGTAGTAGTTGTGGTGTTGACCTGGGCCTTGCAATGCTTCCCGTCCCTTAGGGTTCGTATGGAACCAATCGTTATCCTCGAGCCCTCTTCCTCCGCCATCCATCCTCTACTCCCACAGCATGTTGGAACAGCTACAATTCTCAGGTAATTTATGTTCACATTATTTGTTTTCAGTTTAACGCACGTTATTATTTATAAATTTAACATTCTGATGTACCTACAAATATCAGTGAGAACGAAGAAAGAATGTTTTCTTGGTTTAAAACCGTGGTCAATGTATGTGTGTACATGGTAATGTATAATGTATAACCAATAACCGAAGCATGAATTTATTTTAGTTTAACTATTCTAGCGTCCGGCTAGCCGACATAAAATTCCACCAAAATAAATTTGACCAACTCGTTCATATTGTTTATAGTAATTGTAGAATAGTAGTAATTCCAGCGCTCTAAACATTAAATAATGGTTTACTCAAGTGGCTCCATGCTCCCTAGTGATTTGCCTGCTAGGGGATAAACATCATTGATCATTAAAAATGATATAAGTTAGAATTTTATTTGCTTAGACTAGAGTACTTTTATACAATGCGAGTCCTATCCTGGCCCACGCCCACGGCCCACGGCCCACTTCATGTTGTGATGTTAATACAAATTTGTTTATTGTTTTTAGATAGTATTGCATATAATAGTTTCTGTGAAACGTGTCACTTGTTTTTTATAGAAGTTTAATGATATTGATAGGTTTGTTTGAACTTAGTGCCTGGGGAGTATTCAAGTTCAGGGAATTGTTTGTTTGGTAAGGAGTCCCCGATTGTAGTAGTTAGCGGCTCAGTGATATATTTAAAACGTATTTACTAACGCAATGAAAATTATAATTTTTTTCAAATTTTAAATTTTTTGTGTATTTTTCTAACCAGTACCTCTTATTTATTGATTCCGCCAATGGTTCCGTTAAACTATTTAATGACCTGAATAGTCTACAATAATAAACTAATAGAACGCATAGGCGCCTGCGTCTATGAACGTTGATAATAGAAATATTTTGTAGTATTACATCAAAGTAACAGGGACTTGTGTTTCACAACGTGCAGCGACGGACCCGAACGCGTGGCGCTTGCGACGAATCGAAGAAAACGACCACGAGACTCCCGTTTGAGAGCGCGCACCGCTAGCCCCGCCCGCGCCCGCGCCGACCTCCTGCAAACTCAACTCGATCCCCATTTATTAAGTGTCATCAAAATTGGACAGTGTGTGAGTGCCTTTAAAGGACAATGAAAAAAAGGGTGTTTGAAATATCGATCTGTACATGTTTAAGTGACGTTCTTTTCAATTACTTAAACATTACCGTGATTCATTCCAGATGTGTAATATTGTCGGAGGGTTTATAGACGCGAGTGACACTTCATCCAACTGATGATTAACAACTTAATGGATAGCTTCCGTGAAGAAATGAAATGAACTCCATCGCTTTTAGCTTAAGTTCGTATAGTTAATTGTCTAAGAACGGTTAGGAGTGCGCGCTACGCTGCGACCTCGCGGTGCGCAGATCAGTCACAATGGACGTATAGATAGACGTATGGATGTATAGATATTTTTTCATCTCCTTGTGTTGAATGTTCAATTATTATCTCCCCGTCATTGTATATTAAAGTATATGTACACAATATGTTAAAGAAATGAGATAATATTTTTTAATCTTTCATCTCGCTCACCTAACATTATCTTTTAGACATTTTCTGAATGCATCACAGAAACGTTTTTGGTAAAATTCAATTACATGCCTCCGCTAAATTATTGAACTCTTTTTATTGCAAATGGCTGGTGGCCTGACCAGTGACCCACCGTATAGGTAGCGGTGAAGCCGTCACGCCCAACTTATATTCAAACGGAAATACAAACACTATACCATTCCCTTACTGGTATGCATTGGGAAGCTCGTCCTTCCTTACTTCTTTCCTTGCTTCGTTCTGATGCAAAGACTATCCACAACGAAGGATTGGACCCCCACTTTAGGTATGGTTGTGGTGGAACGGTGACGAAGCAATTAAGTTGTACACGAGAATAATGTAAACACAAGATGCAAGATATTACAAGTGAAACTTTTTTTTACTCATCTTGTCATACTCAGATTGCCATAGTGCAGCCCGGATTTGTGTAAATGTTGCCAACACCATCAGCATATTAATATTTTGTTTTTTGATATTTATTTAATGATACCTCTCGGGATGAACAGGGTGGTCTGGCACCATCTGAACAATGTGTCGTCGCCAGAGTTAGGAGCTTTCAGGGTGTGGGAAATGGAAGCTGTTAATGTTTCTCAGCGAGCTTCCCGCAAGGATTGTGTGCTTTCCTCTGACGACTCCACATTATTAGCTGTATCTGAATATGTGCTAGAAGGTCCGAGAGGCGAAATCTTCTTTGACAACTTGGCCCTTTACCGGTTGTGTCCAAAGTTTGTAGGTGCAACGTGCCTGTTACATTATTATATATTCGGCACATAGACACAGCTATCGCGAATAGAAAAGATAATGGATGAAATGTATTGTAACTTTTGAGAATTATGGCGATTTCACTGCTAATTGTACTTTTCTGTGTATTTATGTGTTTTTGTGTGGGCGTATTGTGTATTTTATTTGCTGGAATTTTTTTATTATTATTTACAAATATTGCGACCATTTGGCGGGGGCTCAGTAGGCTATTATAATACTGAGGGCTCAGTATTTTACCCACAGTCTTGTACCTTACCTTTTGGTCCTTATGGTTCATAACACACCATTGTTCTTCAACGATTAAAGAACTATCCGTTGGTTACGTTGGACCTTGCCGTTCATGATGCGAGATGCAGTGGTGAGTATGAGTTAAATGTTCTTATATATTATGCTTAAATAATTGCAGTACAAAATCCTTATGAAACCATTATGAGCGAGCCAAAAGACTTCTGTCTGTAAACTTCATCGCTTAGTTGTTAGTAACTTTGACTTTGAACTAAACACAGTTGAAAGTTGAGTAATTCAATTAGATGTTAACATTGAAGTAAGTGAGTAAAATATTTCTTATCTTGTTAGAATAGTTTATTGATATACTAAAAGGACGTTTTAATTAGAAAATCAACTTAAAGTATTTAATTTTATTAGATGGAATAATTTAAATAAAAATAATGAAAAAGTTTTAAGAAGTATTTTTGAAGAAGTATGTTCTTAACTTGCCTCAACTAAATAAATATCTGTATAATTGTACTTTTAATAAATAAGCTTCCAGGTTTATAAAACTTCGAGCTAGTAATTTAAAATAAAACTTCTACTTTCTATCGCTCTTAAACAAAATCTCTATATTTAAAATTTATTATTTACTTTTTATTTCACATTGTCAAGAAAACGTTCTCGTTATTGTTGTGTTCTTTTAATTTTAAACTTTAATTTTACCTAGGAAATCTCGTTACCCTCGAGCCTGTTGCTTCGTGGGTCTTCCCTTTCATCGGGATTATTTACGAGGAACAATATTTGTGTGTAAAATTTCTCGATTTCTGAGTCTGAGTCTGTTGTCCGCATAATCCGTGTTTTTATCACTGCATATGAGCCTTCTGATCTTAGTGCATACATACTTTACACACGGCCTAGGAAAAGGGGACAAGTGAGTTCCTCTCTTTGCAAATGCTTGCTCACTAGAATATATCCTGCGCTTTCAATATAATTGGGTTATTTTGTTCGAAGTAATCCATATGTGCCAAACGTGTCGTGAAACACGGCATACAAAACATAGCAGTATAGAATTTATAGCGTCATCATTACCCGACTGAGGTGAACCATTCATGCACTGATGACACTGTATGTACACGTAATTTGTAAATCTTATAATTTAAAAAAAAACATCAGGGCGAATTTTATTGCCGTGTCTTTCAGTTAGCAGATGGTAGAAACCTAATATCGACCTTGATTCGACGAACTCGACGATTCAAAAGTGTTTTGTATAAGCCAACTTGAATAAACCATTCATCAAATCGTAAAATAATAATTTCCTAAAATTGATGCAACTATTTGAGCAGTGGCAACCCTTCCCTTTCTTTTCCCTTTTCATATTCCCGAAACGGTTTGCGGCTTTCAGTAGCCTGCGGCATTCGGTCGCAGAGGACGTCCGGAAAATTTTCTTACACCCGTTTTTCTGTAATATTACAAAAAGTAAAAAGTTACAAAATTCACGGTGTTCGAGTGAGGGTGTGTGTCTTTCTGTGTACAAATGTGAGTGGCATTTTGTGTTTGTGTGTGCGAAGAAACGTTTATCAATTTACTATGGAATGACATCAAGGTTTGTTTTCACTGCACTTTTCAAGTTACATTACATAGTATAGGGCTGTCATAACTTTTAATTATTACTTATCTATCCTTGTGTGACCCTAGTACTCATATCATCGCAATAGCATGATGTACCAGTATCTTTAGCCCTATGAATGTTTTTGCCTACTTTATTGATACTGACTTTCTTAGGTTTCTTCAAACAGAATAGTGAAGTCTGTTAGTAGAAACTCATGAACAAAGAATTCTAGAAATATTTCAATCTCGTTATTTTGTCATATTTTTGTTTTTAATCGTCATAAATACATTTTATGCTAATAATAAATGTTAGCGATGTCATGTTAACATTAAATACGGTTCGTAATGTATACTGGGTATTAGGAGACCGCTTCCAAAAACGAAGACAGACGATAGTACTAATGACACCTTTGATGATGGGACGGAAAAAAAATCGATCCTGATTAAAAAAAACTGTTTTATTAGCATTATTTCTGGTCAAGCACTTGCTTAGAAAGTATAAAAAAAAACGAAAGACAGCTGCTCTGTGCTGCTATGCGCATGAGATACTTGTTGGTGTTATTATTTACGCAGTTTCTTACTCGTACGTAAGCGTACGGTACGGTACGGTTAATAGTTTCCGCTGTGACTATTCCCAAATTTTTAATTTCTCTTATCGAATTCCAAAAAATTAATATAAAACACTTCATGGCTTATGCCTTCAGTCTCAGCTTCGATTTCAGTCATGATAACTCTAAAATTAAAGTAAATATTTGATATGAGTGATAATCATTTAATTAGACTTCATGTAGTAATGCATAAGAAAAAAAAATTTGCGGTATGAAATCAGGTAAGTGAGTAAAACTCATTCATTTATATAAGTACTTACACTACATAAATATTTACCTCCTATCTCATTTGTGTAATAAGTAATTTACACAAATCTAAATAAAATTGGTTAAAAATGTAACTTAGTCATGACAGATAAAAGACTTTTATATCAAAATGTAAGAGGCTTATGAACAAAAATTATAGACTACGATAGTACATTAGAATATGAGATATTGTTTCTTATAAATTATAAAATATTTATGGGCCAAAAGAAATAATGATAATTTAACATAAGATTAGAATCATCGACTTTTAAATAAAAAAATATCTACGATAGAGGACCTTCACCAAAAAAGTATATTTGAGTAGAAAAATATTGCTGTAACGTTTTAATTTTGAGATAAAAATAATAAAATATTTAATGAGATATGAACTACAACGCTATAATAAAATGTTTACTGTACCGGATTGCGAAGAATCGCCAATAATCGGTTATTATATTGATATTATATATCGTACTTTAACATGGTAAATCTTTCAATCATAAATTACTTGTAACGCAAAACGACATGCACGTATAGAAAGGAAGTGGAACGTACAATTGCTTTTTATTTATCTATCATTTAAAAAGTTTTAATGTTCATGTTTAAATGCTCGTTTGTCCCCTTCACTTTTGAACATTTCGTCAACACTGCAGCCATACTCTTGCGACCCATAACACCCACATTCATACTCGATAAAGATGATATGGAAAGTCTCATTACCAATAATAAGGCTCTCCAAATCCCTACACTCACTAGAGGAAATTCAGCGGCATTATTCTACTATTTTACGTTGGTATTCTGTCAGGGCACAAACCTTCCGTAGACGAGTTTATCCATTCGTACAGCTATTAGAAAAAGTATTCTACATATATCTATATATAATTATATATTTAGGAACAGATTTATACCCAATGTATTTACGAGCGCCAATATGCGTGTAGCCCCAAACTTGTAGATTCAATCAAGGTGACATCCAACAAAATTATTTAAATATAACATTAAACTCACTTATATATATGCCAATGAAACTCGAAGAGAAATAGAAGCACGTGAAAAAGTGAAGTGAAAATAAGTTATACGCAGAAAATGAAATAGAAAAATATATATCTACATAGATAATCGTCAATCCTACGTGACGCAATACAGTAAGAATATTGGATAAAATTTTAGGTAAAGAGTTTATGTGGATTATAGTGGTTTTCATTAGGAAAAACTGAAAATAAACACCAATAAGGTACTCAGGGCCAATAAGAAGCTTATTTGGTATCAAATGTTTTGGCAGTTTCTAACTAACACTCGAAAGCTAGTATTTTCTTTTAACTATAAAAACATTATATACATTTTTTGCTTCTGCCCTAGAAATGCGAAAGTAATTTATACCACAATTTAAATTAAAAAAGTAAATTAAAAGCATTGTTCAATTAACCGTATATATACATATTTATCTTGTAAGTGTTTTATTTTAAAAGTTGCTGTAACGAAAGGTTTCTTAGGTTAAGTCCTGCAAAAGTCAAGTGATCAAGTGGATATAACCTTACTTTATTTAAAATCAATAATGATGACCCAACACCAAGTTTTTGAAGTTATTAAACTGTTCTTAAAGTAAAAATTACAATTAATGTATCATTTTATTTTTACCAATGTTTATGTACAGTTCCATGTAAGGATCAATTTTTTCTGTCTATAGCGTTTCTTAACATTTATTAAAACAGAAAACAGCCTCAACAGTGATGAAGTATTGATCGACGTTATAAATCCTTATTGCAGTTATTGCAGTCTTTGACTAATTAATAAAAGAAGTTGTTGCATTATTAGTATTGTTGTTGTATATTGTAGGTAAATATAAAAATTTTACATTGGTCAAACGTAATCATCAACGTGAATTGGAGCGTGTCATAATCGATCGGTCTTTGACTTTGTGTACAAAGTCCTTTGTGATTTTACACATTGGTACGATATCCCTTGGCAATGATGAAAATTCTTTCCGTCCCTTGGACCGTTCTGTCATGTGCCTGATCATCTGTTTATAGTACAAGAATTTGTACTACTTAAAGACATACTATGAGTTAATCTTTATTAATTAATGATAATACTGCCAATTAAACATTAAAATATATTACATTAGTATGACAGAAATATACATCAAATGCTTTTGCAAACCCAAACACAAAGTGGAAACTACAGGAAGATTTACAGAAGCCAGATCTAAAACTTTTTGTAGCATTATCGTAGCATGTATATCAATATGCTTTACTCTATGTAACTAATTAGCTTAATACATCACTTTATTCAGTAAATTCAAATTAGCTTTCTCCATTTCACGAGGATATACAGTTAGATTTAGTTTTATTTTTAAAATTAAACTCATTTCGCCAGTTTTTTTAGTATAGGTAAATGAAGGAGCTTTAAACGTTTATTTATCTAAGAAAGATAAAAGAATATTTTTTAAATTTAGTGTTATTTTATTTAACATCTGAATGTAGGTATATGGTTTCATCCCATCAAAACTAAAACCGAAAGATGGAAATTCGATAAACCATTTATTTTATGTCATTTGCGATTTCTTCATTCGTATTTATCAATGTCCAGCGAAGTGTAGACTCCAAGGGCGCAGGGTTCGTATACTTTACTGAATAGTTATTGCGAAAGAATATGTTACTATATGACATAATACAATAAAAACAGACAATATTCTATCATAAAAATATATAGTCAGAATTTGAAGAGCAGGTCAAAGCCGTTAACTCTAAAAACTCGTTAAAAAGAAAATAAAACTCAAAAAACGTTGTTATAAAATTCAATAATCTGTATATTATAGTTCAATGTCCTTTGTTCCCCTGTGTAGGTTGGCTTTAATGTTTTGCGGATGGTAATGAAATTCTGACGATAATAATTGTGTGGATAGTACATAAAAATATAACATGTTTCATTACTACTGTATATTCAATAAATAAGTTAATAATTCGTGCCACTGGGAGGAATTAATCATACATATCTGAAACGTTGTGTACTATTTAAGGCCCGAGAGTGCTTTTGCATGATAATAAACGAGCATGTGTCAGGGTATCGGGTTTATTTACAGTAGAAGACCATCACAAATGGTGTACATCTGTGTTAAATTCCCAATGTATTGATGTATATAAGTCAAAGGGTTTTAAATCAAATCATTAGGACTTCACAAGGCTTTAAACCACTACGATAGTCTCGTTAAAATATGAGAGCATTTTCTTGTATAGACCATTACTGGGAAGAAGTTTGGGCAAAAACCAACGACAGATCTGCATATCCGGGACGTTCAAAACTACTCACATAGAAACTAGGGATATTTTTAACTCATACGTGCAGGTGATGCGGCAAAGTTAATGTAATTTTGTTCAGTTGAAAATACAAATGGAAGCAATAAAAAAGATGGAAAAATATTATTATTCCTTAAGTCATCATCGTTATTCAGACAATAAACCAAAATCAAAAATATTATTATTCCTTAAATTGTACTAACTCTATTTCTTATTCTCGTAGGCTATTGAAATATTTCGAAGATATGTTAAGTCCGCCAACCTAAAATAGAGCCCCTTAGTGAATTATAGTACATTTTTGGAAACACTTATTATACACAAGTATATATGAAACCCACAATTTTTTTGCCATACAGCTTTTTTTGTCATATCTTTGGTTAAGAGATATGAAATATGAAGTCTGTGTGAATAGTAAGAAATTGAAATGGATCAGTCAGATTTGATAGCATTAATTTTCGATCATTTCAGTGGTTTCTAAGTTAGATTTTAGAATCTGTTCAAATGTTTCTTGTTTACTCATTTTCGTGTAAAAATTAAAATTTTACCTGTTTCGTATTTGTTAAGTGGGAATACTGAAAACTGAAGATTGAATCCAGTCAAAATGGCTAGTGTATCCTATCAAATAGCAAATCTTGGAGAAGGTAACCGGTGCTTATATTTATTTCATTGGTTATAATGTTTGATTTCTAAAATTTAACCTTTTTCATCTCAACTGCTGAAACTGATCTTATTATATATTTTAGATGACATCTAATGACAAAGACTTTAGATTTATGGCGACAAACGATTTGATGACCGAACTTCAAAAAGATAGTATAAAGCTTGATGATGACTCCGAAAGGAAAGTTGTAAAAATGCTCCTTCGTTTACTTGAAGATAAGAACGGAGAAGTCCAAAATTTAGCTGTGAAATGGTAAATATAAAATTCTATTGCAGTTATGAGCAATTAAATTTTAATATTTTATATTAATACTTACGTGCTGCTGAATTTTTACAGTCTTGGACCTCTTGTCAACAAAGTAAAGGAGTTCCAAGTAGAAGGCATTGTAGATACCCTTTGTACAAACATGCTTTCAGATACAGAACAACTAAGAGATATAAGTAGCATTGGTTTAAAAACTGTAATATCTGAACTCCCTATAGGCTCCAATACACTAGCTGCAAATGTGTGTAAGAAAATAACAGGAAAACTCAATAGTGCAATTGAAAAGGTAAGCTACTTTATGTTGGCAGATATAAAAAAATGTATTATATCATAAATAATCATTATTATGTTAAGGTTTAAGGGATATGAAGTAAGCAGTTATTTTTCCATTCTAGCAAGAAGATGTGTCTGTCCAGTTAGAAGCACTTGACATACTGTCAGATTTACTTAGTAGATTTGGAGGCCTACTAATATCATTTCACCCCATACTATTGAATTCTCTATTACCTCAACTGTCATCTCCTCGGCAGGTAAATGTATATTTTATTATTACATATTGCATTCTAATATGTTTTTCTGCATGCATGCAGCAAGTGCTTTTTCATATCTTGCGGGATCATATTTATATCCTACTTGCTCTCTAGCATAATTTTATTAAATACATACTTTTACTTGACCCATGCTCCAGTGATACTGCAAAAAACCTCTTCCCTGCATGCTATATGTTAATATAATTACATCTACACAACATTATACACAAGAAGGTCTAAGTTCATCAACATCGGCAAGTGTTAGCCGCACTCATATTCAGTGTATTGCTTCTGTGTGGTAAGATAATAAAATATTTCTATGGTATTTTCTTTTCTCACTTTGTATATTTTTTGTAATATATTAAGCAATCTTTCTTGTAGCCGTCAAGCAGGTCATAGATTTGGTGAGCAGCTTTGGCGTGTGGCACCACATGTTCTAGAACATTCTACTGATGCTGATGAAGAGTTACGTGAGCATTGTCTCCAAGCACTTGAAGCTTTTGTGCTAAAGTGCCCCAAAGAAGTGCAACCCCATATTCCAACAGTAAGACAACATTTTATTGATTATTTAAACAGGTTTTATTATTTCAATTATGGTTCTGTATATCTTAGTTGGTTTAATAAAATTTTAGAAAAAAATTGCATTTAATTTCATTATGTAATATGTAAATCATATTATTCTATACAGGGCTAAGTGAATTATATTAATGTTTAGCATTAGAACATGTTGATTTTCAAGTGGGATTACCATAATATAGAATAAAACCAATATAAACATAATTATTTGAAAAGAGCAATTGTAATCAAGTACTCATCTGAGTTGATAATAACATTTCAAGCTGGGTATTTTTACTATTTGAAAGTCAAAAGTGATTAGGTTTACGTTTTGTTGTTTATATGACACAAATAAATAAAAATGTTCACTTGTTAGATGTAAATTTCTGTTTTGTATACTACTTTTAAAGATTTTTTCTATTTAGATTATAGATCTATGTCTGAAGATGATTACTTATGACCCTAACTACAACTATGAAGATGAGGAAGAAGGTGGAGGTGGTGAGGATGAAGAGATGGAAGATGAGTCAATTGAGCCAGATGCAGATGCAGAGTCAGACTCTGAAGAATATTCTGATGGTGATGACATGTCTTGGAAAGTGAGTTCTTTATTACCAGAGATTATATATTGCCTTTTCCATCCTCTTACCTATTTTGTTAATTCTGTTGAATTATGACAAAATTATTACATAATCTCTGTAGGTTTAAAGTCTGTTGTCTGGTCGTTTTTGGTTTTATGTTTCCAATATTGTATTGTATTGTATTTATATATGTATTAATAATGTGAGTATAAAAATTAACAATTATATATTTATATAATTATACTAGTATATGGCTACTCATAGTTGTGTATTGAATTGAGTTTGAACTGAAATATACCAAAAAATAATAGTTATAAGATTATTTTTACTACTCTTAACCATATAATAGATATGCGATAAAGGTTAAAAAAAAATATTATGACTAGACATCGCAGTATAGGCTTGCCTTGTGTGAAGGCTGCAGTTAACTATAAGTGTGAATAAAAAGGTGTTGCACTTATTTTTTTTTTCTCTTAATATGTTGTCTTGTGTTTCTTTTCTCTGTGTATCTCTCTAGCGCTGTAATAAATATTTTTTAATAAACACTATATATTATGTATACACATACTTTTTTGTATGGAGCACACTAACTAACCTGCTTATGTTGGTTACAATATATGTGATATTTCATTATTGTTTTCAAATTCAGTGTAAAATCTCTGCCTTTATATTGTCTTTATAGTGCTTGTATATATAAATCTGCAACATCCATGTCATACAAGATTAGTGGTAATGTCACTGCTATCTTATGTTTCTTATATAGTCTTAAATACTCTCTTCCCATTATAATCTAATAAACTTGTTTAATAATAAGTTTGGACTTAAATATATGAATCCTCAAAAAGTAGTTAAAAATTTCAACATTTTTCATTTCATTTATTAGCAGGTCGATTCTAAGGGAGGTAAGAATGGTACAATGGATACTAATATTATATATAAAATATTTAATTACATTTTAAATTATGTGGACAGGTACGGCGAGCTGCGGCTAAGTGCCTGGAGTCAGTAGTTGCAACAAGACATGAGCTTTTAGCTGACATGTATCAGACTGTGTCGCCTGCATTGATTGCCAGATTTAAAGGTATGCTGCTTTGATTTTTAATCATTTAAATGACAAATATGCATATTAATTAGTGTCCAGAACAAAATAATCTATATGAATTGGGAAATTATCTTTACCTGTTTAGAAATTTAAAGCTATACCATTTGACTGACTCCTTACTGGGACAGTCAAGAGCAATCGTGAATCTGCTTATTAAAATGTTTTGTTTTTGTTTTCTTAAATACTGAGGATGGGATGAATGGCCGTTTATATTTACGAATGATAGAGCGAATGCTTTTACTTGTAAATGCTTGGTGTCAGAGCGTTTAGGGTACTCAGTCAAGACCTTTTTAGAGGGTAACTAGCACAAGGGTTTCCGAGAAGAAGCCTCGACTTAGATCGTTACCAGGATCGCGTAAAGCAAAATATAACTCTTAAGTTGCCGGAGAGTGACGAATCACGGCGCGATCACATTTACTTCAAGCTCAAAAGTATATGTAAGTAGTAATAATGAAGATATGTTTTACCAACATTTCGAAATGCGTTGGCTTTGGTTGGAGGTTGGAGAAGTGGCGCAAACAGCTCATGATATATTACGAATAATGTATGCCAATTTGTATGGCTGTTGTATTAAGCTTGTAATTTAAGAATGGCCGAATCAACGTGTTGGCTCAGGGCGGTGGCGATTGACCACGCAGACCCAAATACAAAATTAAGCCGTCCGATTGGACCTTGATATTTGCACAAAATGTCGCATGTGGGGCGATACATACTCCACAAAACATTTAATGCAATAAGGCAGCAAGTTTGGACTTACGAAGATTTTAAAAAAGTGCTTTCGACCAATGAATCCAAGTTTGAACTATTCGGTTCAAAACGTACAATTTACGTTCGACGCAATGCCCAAGAAAAGATGTCAGATTGTGTAGTCCCAACAATCAAGCATGGTGGTGGCTCAATTATGGTCTGGGGTTGCTTTTTTAGCCAAGGAACTGGCGATTTGATTAAAATTGAAGGAATTTTGAAAAAGGAACAGTACAAAAACATTTTAGAACAGAATGCCGTGTCTTCTGGGTAGTGATTAATTAGAGATGGATTCGTTTTCCAACAAGTTAATGATCCAAAGCATAGCTCATAATTATGTAGAGGATATTTAGAAAAGAAAGAGGCACAAGGGGTGTTAAAAAACATGGTTTGGCCTCCTCAGAGCCCGGATCTCAATCCCATTGAACTTTTGTGGGAAGAGCTTGATAGGAACGTCCGTAATCGTGGCCCATCCTCGCTAGAAGAAATGTGGGACGCTTTATGCGAAATTTGGAACAATATATCACAAGACACCATTAACAAATTGATTGCCCGTATGCTCTTGTGAAAAAGGTCATAAAATGTAAAGGAGGATTTTTTGATCAAAATTCAGTTTAGCTATAGCCTTTTTTTGCATGGACTGTTAATATTTCTTTACGATTTTAAAGTATATTGTTTGTCAATCAATGTTCTATTAGATGATTAAACAGGCTAATTAAACATTTAATATTTTATTGGAGTTTTACTTTATTTTCCTACTTTAATTAAGGTGGTCTTAAAGTGTTGGTCTGCAGTTTATCAAAAGTAAATCTTCCATGCGGCGCATCGTACCGATTGCTCAGTTTCAAAATTGCGGACTGATGAATCTTAGTAAAATTAGTTAGTCAGTCACTAATTTTGAAGCTTTAATGTTATATATTTTCTCAACAGAGCGTGAGGAAAACGTGAAATGCGATATTTTGAGCGCTTACACAGCCCTCTTGAGGGCCACTCGTCCACCGCCTGCTTTACAAATGCCTATAGCTCCTACTGATGACTCTCCTAAAGCTTTACTGCTACAACGGGTGAGCTTTTCATTTATTTACGTCAATACTTTTTTTTTTCAAGTTGTGAGTGGTAACCTTCCGGTTCATAATATGAGTAATGAAACTAAGTATTTGAAACGTGAACGCATTTGTGAAAATGAAAATGAAGACTTCGACACTAGACTCAAGACATACTTGCTGCTTATTGGCCGTGGAATGCACACAGTGGAAATTGTTGTAAACAAGAATTGGGCCCCCGGGTTCCTACACTTGTCACACGAATCGCTTCGTTATGCTGATATTTCATGCCGGTATTCTGTGGAGGCGTGTTCTTTCCCGGTCGAGCCCAATCAGCTCCTTGGTTTCAGGTGCCATACAAAACACATTTGCAATAAGCTGCTATTTTGTGATACCGGTCCGGCTTTTTCCGGTCGAATCGCTCGCTCCATGACTAGTCCTACATAGTGTATTGAATATCAATTAAATTAATGAGCAAATATATTTCACATAACATTTTGTCACCTTCCCATGTTCTGCCAGGTGTCAGGAGTGGTGCGGGGTGCGTTGCGCGTGATCCGCGGGCGCAGCATGCGTGCACGAGGCTGTGCGCTTGCGCTGCTACGCGAGCTGCTTACCGCGGCGCCCGGCTGCCTCGCAGATCATGCCTCGCGCGTCATACGCGCACTCACGCCCGCGCTCACGTAACTACTCTTAGAACTTCTTTTAGGCATATGAAGTTTGCTCTTGTCCCTCGATGATGGTTCTGATTTGGATTCTTAGGATCCATTTGTTGTGTATGGAACAAATTGTTCGTTTTAGTTATTTATACTACTATATATTTGTCCCGTATGTAGTTTTGTAAAAGAGCATTTTTGGAAAGAGGTAAAAATTATCAAAAAGTGTGGCGAATATTGCGGGTGAGATGAGATAGACACGTCTTTTGAATTAAAATAGTCTAGTGTTCTGGCCGAACTGTGTTCTGGGATTTATTACAATATAATACAATATAATTTCTTTGAGTCAAGTCATACAGAACAGGTCAGCGTGCTGCTCCGGAACACGCTCGCCATGAATAAGAGTTTTAGTCTATAATTTTTTCAATGGTTTTTTTTAAATCAGATGTAATTGTGGGGCCGACCTAAAGTACATATATATTTTGTTCAAACAAAAACCAGCAAATACGGTGTTAAATTTTACGAATTTATAGATTAATCTATCTCGATAGAGCTGAATATTTTAGGTTTAATTCAAATTAGGATCGATCCCCAGTAGTCAGTTACTGTTTGAAGTTTGATGTAATGAAGATCGACGTGAAGAGCTGCAAGGACGAAAATAGATCGACGTAAACAACTCAGTTGTCACATCTACGTTTACATTGACATTTATTTCCAATTTTTTACACAAATTTGAATTATTTTGAAATTATAATTTAAAAATCTACATCTAACACTAATAATCTACAGCCAGTCTTCGCATTTGTTGAGAAAAAGGAACTTAAAGTAAGTTTAAGGTAAAATTGGTAAAAATTACGTTTTTGGGATCGTTCCTGTCAACAATGTTATGTCAATAATAGCACGCATTAAATTGTAATATTTCATATCAGATCATATAATGATCAGTACAAGTTAACACCAACAGTACAAAGTACTTGTCAAACGGCCAGCACACGCCTAGACGAGTATGACGCGTCGAATCTAAATCCACTTCACTGTCCTTCTGCGGATGGGTTGTAATCAAATTATTTTGATTTTTTTTTAATTGGTACCCTAGGTTTTCAAGTTTTGTATATATATATATATATATATATATATATATATATAAGATTGCTTACTTGATTATTTTTCAGCCTATCAGATGCTATTTATTAAAATATATTTTTTTTAACGCCTGCGGATATATATTTTTGCCTCAAATACTATTAACTATACATAATTTGATTATTATCGAATAGCGTTGTGCCTGAAGTGCGTTTCTGAAATCGTAACAAAACATAAAAACGGGCACGTGGCCCTACCCCAGGCGAGCGGGCCGAGACCCGTTGCTAATTCCCGGCGCCCAGCTGCTGCAGCTGCTGCCCTGTGCCGCCAGACGCCATCGCGCTCTGTCGCGCAATTAAAGTACAAAAAGAACACACAATGAGATCTATGTACGTCGCCGGGGATCCCCCGCAGCGCGGAACGCCGACTTACTCTTTTTTGTCCAATGAAAGTTATTTCGGGCCCAGGAAATAAACTATTCGAATAGTTTTCTTTTGACGAATGAAAATCGTATTTATGTCAGATACTATATGAATGTTTAAAATATACCAACAAAGCTATCTTTATCAGTCTCTCTTTTTTTTAAAATAAAAAAGCGTCATTAGCCTAATAGTTTACGGCTTAATAGGGTAATGTCAAAGGCACCTTCCCGTACACCTGGAAGGAAGCCGATGTCATAGGGATTCTCAAGCCCTCAAAACATCCAACCGATCCATCAGCCTATCGACCCATAAGCCTACTCAAAGTCTTGGGTAAGGTATATGAAAGGCTCATCCTCACTTCACTTCATGCTGTCCCGAAGGCTGCCAATCAATGAGCAGTTCGGGTTTCGCACCCAACACTCATGCACACATCAAGTGCACCGCATCACGGAGCACATCCTCAGTAAATTTCTTCAGGGCTACCAAACTGGGGTACTTTTTCTCGACGTGGCGAAAGCTTTCGACAAGGTCTGGCACAACGGGCTCATATACAAACTATATGAGCTCGGTGTGCCAGATCGACTCGTACTTATCATACGAGATTTTCTCCGAAATCGAACCTTTCGTTACCGCGTCGAGGGAACGCGTTCCGAGGTTCACCCCATTTATGCCGGAGTACCACAAGGCTCTGTCCTAGGTCCTACTTTTTACACACTCTACACCAACGACATACCGCGCACTCGCGGTGTAGAGCTAGCCCTTTTCGCCGATGACACCGGCCTCTACGTGTCTGGATTTAAACCAGACGCTATTTGTAAACGCCTCCAATCTGCAGCCAACACCTTAGGGAAATAGTTTCGGAAATGGAGGATCGAGGTTAACCCCACCAAAAGTGCAGCCATGTACTTCTCTCGGCGTAACAAAACGCCGCATCTCCAAACTTTAGAGCTATTTGATCGTCCAATCCCCTGGGAAAAGACAGTCAAATACTTAGGCGTCACATTAGATGAAAGACTCACCTTCGGTCCGCATATCAACCGCGTACGGAATCGAGCAGCGTTCGTCCTAGGTCGTTTGCACCTGTTACTTAATAAAAATAGCAAAATGTCCCTGCGTAATAAAATTACACTTTACAAAGCGTGCATCCGACCCATAATGACATACGCAAGCCCCGTCTTTGCGCATGCCTCCCCGCGTCACATTCACCGACTTCAGGTAATACAAAATCGTTTCATGCGCAAGGCCACCGGTGCGCCGTGGTTCTTGCGTAACGAAAATCTACACATAGATCTTGAGCTGCCGACCATAGCTCAGTACCTGAAGCAGGCTTCTCGCCGATATTTCGACTCTGCCGTCACACACCGAAACCCTTTGATTGTAAGTGCCGCCACTTCTCACACTCTCACTCTCGGGCACCCTTGAGTCAGACGCTCTCGCGAAACAGGGTAACGGTCCAAGCCGAGTCTCACTCTCGGGAGCCCTTGCGCTGGTTACCCATATATAGAGGTCTCGACTGAGAGCCATAAGCGCTCGGTCACCTCTCAAACCGGTGAAACTGTAAAAGCCCTGGGGCTAACAGCGGCCATCAGCCCGAAAAAATAAAACAAAAATAGGGTACTGTCTACGACAGGTCTGCGAAACTTTAATTTGTAGGTTCGAATCCACCATTAGACTATTCTCGTGGACAAGAAATTTCAGCTTAGTTGGGGTTGTTAACCGATGTATTAGTAATGTTAAAATAGCATTGCTAATATTCTTACTAAAAAAATAAAAATAATGAGTTTCATAATTGATGTGTATAGTAATACTCGTATGACATTAATATCCCTTGCCAAACGGACGGACAGTCTTTAATATATCGATACATTCAAATTCTCTGTCTTTACAGGACACAGACATAATTCACGCATGGCTAGCAGACATACAGATGGAGGTATACGCGAGGTTATTTATAGAAGCTGGCTACGACCTACCCACGGTGACCAGAATGACACCAGAGGATCTCACAGCTGTAGGGATTAAGAAACCGAACCACCGCAAGAGATTAAAGGCTGAGCTTGCAAATCTTAATGTACCGGACAACTTGCCAGATTATATACCGGTAAATCCTAAATTTTGATTTAAAAAAAATAGGATATTATCATAAGTTTTTATGTTTGATAAAATATGCATAAGTGGATTTGAATGTTTATTTATTTTTTATTTATATTTGATAAAATATGCATAAGTGAATTTGAATGTTTATTTATTTTTTTATTTATATTTGATAAAATATGCATAAGTGGATTTGAATGTTTATTTATTTTTTATTTATTAGGTTCACCAACATTTGTCTACATTGATAACGTACATATTAAATTACACATAGTTGACAGAATTCTAGTGTACTTCAAACTACAACAACTCAATAAAAGGATAAAGACAAAGATATTTAATTTATTTAAATGAATATATCTATATTTTAAGTAAGTTAATTTAAGTTATCACTCTAGGACTGCCAGAGGCGAGTATAGATACATTTGTTTATTGCATATGGTGAGTCAAAATGTATATCGATTTCGCCGCTAAGGCTGTTTATAATTTTACACATTTACATTACACATTCTTGCATAATGTGAATTTGCTCCCAAAACTGTTCTACTTGGTGTCATTGAATGGCGCGGAACTCGATAATTAAACAAACCAATTTTCCCAATTTGAGATCGCAATTCAACTGAACCCAGCTTTCTGTTGAATGTCGCGTGACCCAGAAATATAATAATGGTTGTATGCGTTGTAAACCATTTCCTGTAGAAATACGTCGGATGTGTAATATGTACAATAGTTCAGTTTCTTTTATCCCGTTTTATTTTAATACTTTATCTATACTATTTACGCTATTAAATATGCCAAGGCTCCTCCAATACTAAATTAATATTTTCTTTTCTTGCTAATAATATAGCTAGAAATAATCTGTGACACGTGTAGATAGACACAAGAGTGTTAAATAATTGAGGATGAAATAAATATCGTCCATCGCTTATTTTTTTTTGACATGAGGAAATGCCTACGGACTCACACCGACTCCATGGTGTTCCTCCATCATCGCGTATGGTGAGGTCATGGGAGCACACATTCGCGACCCCGTCTGCCCCTGCCCTGGCTGATCAGACGGCCCCTCCTCGGGAGGGAGGACATCTCACTCTCCACCCCTCCAGGCAAGACGCACCGGAACACAAGTACACCTTCCTACTTGGCCTCCTCTATAGGCGGGAAGCGGACTCCGCAGAGGCTTTGGGGTCCAGGAAAGCAATAAACAGCCTCCTGGGGCGGATCTGGTAAAAGGCTCGGCCGCTAACCATAGTTCGGCCACAGAAGATAGGGAGAGTGGTTGGGAAACCGACACTCCTCTTCCCCTGCAGCCCCACCAAGGATGCATCAGCGGTGCGAACGCCGCTTGAGTCGCGGATGAGAGTGACAAGCACACCCCTCCTTCCACAACTCCGCCTTGGATGAGGAGGAGGGGGGGGGGGGTGATGGAGCGAGGGACCAGGGAAGATGGTCTCCCGCATCGCCACCCCATCCCACTTACTTCATCTAGGCTGCAGAGGAAGCAGAAGACGGTCCGTCGCAGCGTCACCTCCAGCCCCGCAGCCCACCGAGCTCCTTATGAGCTTACCCGGAGCGGCATTCTTAGGCCGGCCGTTACTCGAACCACTGCTACTAAGCCCCCCTCCCCCCGCCCGCCACGACGAGGCGAGAACCCTTCGAGGTGGGGTGGGGGATAAAGTATACTAAACTAAACTGACACAATATTTTAAAACCTGATATCATTCCTATTACCCGCGCCCTCGATATTGAACATCTTCTATCATCTGAACCTTTCTTTTATCCAGACATGCATCACTTTAGAACAAATAGGATAAATGAGTGGCTTTGTGTTTACGTGCCGCCTGCACATAGTGGTATTATAAACTCTGTACAGTTAATATCATCTGGTAGATATCGCCGTTGTCCGAGTTGTCCTGATTATATTTTGATAGAAGAACATACTCATACATATATATTCTTATAACATTAGGGCTGAGAAACGAGCACACACTTCACCTGATGGTAAATGATGAATGCGACAGTCTATATCCATCCTAAATAAACATTTACTATGCACATGCGTTGCCAGTCCAAAAATTGCTCATGTGTACCAGTAATTTTGTCAAAAATTAAAAATGTTTGGTTAAGGAACTCGTATAAACCAGCAAGATCGGAACACCACTATACTACGATCTGTGTTTGCAGATATAGTGAGTATTTGTATTGTGGTTGCCTCGGGCGCAACCGTCGTTTGGTATAAATACCGGTCCGAACGGTGGCAACAGTCGGTGTACATTACAATTCAGTATAGTGTCAACGGGTATTGTACAGCATAATACAGTTACTATTGTAAATTGACTTAAAGGCCGATATAATATCGGCTATATACGTTTTAATATATTTATTTTATTTTATTTTTTTATTTAAAAAAATGTCCTGTAATATATAGGTAAGTTATAGTATTCAAGTTACATAATATCACCACTAAACAATTGTTAATTCCAATTGTGAATTTTGAATAACCTTGTCATTTTGGGGTGATGATGAAACGACGTAACGGTTACTGACGATCGCGGCCCATGACATCTATACATCTACAAAGATTCAATAAGCACATGCATTGAAATGTAAACAGACTGAGTTAAAACTCATTGCCTGTAATGGAATCACCCAATCTAAGTAGTAACATTACACAACAGTGTACATTGCTGCCTTTCACACCGTTTATATCAAGAAATATCGTGAAAACGCCACTACTTTATAAGCGTAACATCTTTCCGCGTTCGAGATGAACTATTCGTGTCGTTGATGGTAGCTAGTAGACTTGGTACACCGAAGGTATACCACTCCTCAACTAAGAACGTGTCTAGATTCTATCGTGTCAAACAAATAATATGGGTCTCGACTGGGTCAGAATGAGGATCCGCGAAATGGAAGTCATAACGTCGAATGGTATAACCACTGATTTATTATGTGTAAGTGTACTTTGTAAGAAGTAGCGAGTAAGAAATGATATGGAAAGTTTTGTAACAACGTATTATATAAGTTACAGTTAGTCCCCTAACATTATTTATGCACAAAAAAATTCCCATTAGTGATTTGTGTTTGTGCATAAAAGAAAAAAATAGTAGTTACTTCATATAACAGTTAGATTGAGAAAGTTTCGAAATATGAGTTTATGGGAAGTTGAACATTATTGCTAATTCTTTTAGAACTTTTATCCGCTTATCTTTATTAACAGCAAGGGCCAAATGTATAGCATTGATTGTAATATGTCTTTACCTGTGAAATTGCCGTATTGTATGAAAAATATAAATAAATCGAAGTATTTTTTCTTCAAACTTTTTCATTTCTATTATTCAAAGGAATCACCCATTTAATCGATGCATCATTGCCAACGCAGTGGTAGTTTACTGATGCCCTTCTTGAAAAATCCGCTGGACGGAAGGCAACAAACTCTTCAAAGGCATTTTGTATTGCCTCTCGGGAATTGAATTTTTTTCCCGCAAAAAAGATGTTCAAATTTTGGAAAAAGTAATAGTCGGTGGGTGCAAGGTCTGTTGAGTACGGTGCATGAGGGAGAGCTTCTTCCCCAATTCTTGCAGCTTGGAGACTGTCTGTTGTGCAGTAGGGGTCGCGCGTTGTTGTGTAGGAGGAACCGATTAGTAGCGACGACCGATTGACCAAAGCTGGTTGCAGATATGCGAGCTTCTCCATCATTGTCTTCAGTTCTTCACAGAACACATCTGCAGTAATGCTAAAAATCTGTGATGATCATACCGGCTCTAGACCACCAAACAGTGACCATCAACTTTCTAGAGGTCATTTTTCGTTTAGAACATTGCTTTGGTGCTGAACCAGGTTCTAACCAACTTGCTGAGCGCTTTCGATTGTCGAACAGAATCCACTTTTGGTCGCACGTAACAATTTGGTTCAAAATTCTTTCATTTATGTGCCTATTGAGCAGCTCGAGGCAGATCTCAACACGTACGTTGCGCTGGCAATGGACGAAATGGACCAATATTGTTTTAATGTTAACATCAAAAGCTGCTGCTAGCTCGGCTGTAGATTGAGTATCATCAGCTTCCACAATCGCCTTTAGTTCATCATTGTTGATCAAAGTGCCGGGCAAAACAATAATGGGTTGTACGTTCGTTTGTAAAGTTCTCTCCTTAAATGTTGTTGATGTTACGTGCCACGGAACGAGAATGCAAAAAAGTGTTATTTTCAGATGAAACAAAAATAAGTACGGTAAATTCCGATGCAAAGCGCTATATTAGACGTCCTGTAAACATTGCTTTTAATTATAAATACAAATGGAGTATAGTCAAAGTACATTAAAGTTCGGGAGTGTTTTTCCGTATGTGGAGTTGAACTCGTTCGGAAGATTGAAGGTACAATGGAGCAATGGCAACACAAAAATATCTTAAAGCACACAATGATTCTCTACTCGGACGATCATTTGCCTGTAACTTGGATCTTTCAGCATGATAATGACCCTAAACACACGGCCAATAGCGTCAAATGTTTCCTTAGTACACAGCATACATCCCTTTGAGACTGGCTGGAGACTGGATTTGTAGAAGCATGGAATTCAATCCTCGTAGAATAATGTATGAAATTGATTGAATCAATGCCACGTCGTTGCAGTGCTGTTATTGAAAATAAGAGATACGCCACTAAACATTAATTATAACTATTGGTAGGCTGTGGATAGTAGCTATTTCGTAATGTATATTGGTAATGTTTATATATACTCATATAAGTAGGTCGCACAATTGTATGTTAAAATCTATGTGTTAAAAAAATCTGAAAATAAATATAACTTCATTTCACACCGCCCAGTAAACATTTCTTATAATAAGATATTGCTTATTATAGATACATCATGATCCGATGACTATCCACCATGCTTTTAATCCAATTGGCTGATTTCTCGATTTTTCTTTTATTGCAATTATATTTCTTTCTAATTCTACATTTATTTTTAAGTATGATTACAATTTTCGATTTACAAATCAAGACCTTAATAAACAATTTACCGCTAACTATTTCACGTTGAGATTATTTAATTATTTGGTATACACATTGTATTGTATACTATTGTGTATGTATATATATGTATGTTTTAATGGATATATGTATAAGATAAGTATATATATATATAATATATATTTGTATGTTGTATATATATATATATATATTGTGTATTTATACATGTATTATGTATTCAATATCTATATGTGTATGTATTATTATTTTTTTTTTTTTTATAGTATTAAGAGTAACAAACGAGCACACAGTTCACGTGATGGTAAGTGATTCCTGCGGCCCATGACATCTACATTCATCCTTGACAAGAAATCATAATGCAGATGCGTTGTCACCCTTGAGGACTGAGATGGAATGCCTCGTCTCCAGTAATAGGTCTCCGGATCCCTGCACTCACCAGACGAAACACAGCAGCGTTAAGCTGCTATTTTACGCTGGTATTCTGTGAGGGCGTGGTCCTACCCCGGTCGAGCTGATCCATTCATTCTGCAGCTAGAAACAAACTGCAGTGTAGCTCTACCACATTAATGCAGCTCTACCACATTAATTAACTAAAAATAACTAATATTTGCTTGTATTAGTTATTTTTAGTTAATTTTTTCTTCTTTTATTAATTAGTTTATTGCTACACCTATATATATACACATATCTCACCACACCTTGGGTTGACTGGTAGCGAACGCCTTTGGAATTAAGTCCGCCCTTTGTGAAATTTGAACTTTGTTAAGGTCAATGCAAAAAGAGTAAACAAAAAAAAAATAAGTCTGACATCTAGATCGATCCAAACACATTGTGTAAATAATAACAAGATTAAACGATTTTGCAAAAAAACATTAAAAATAATGTGCTACGACTTTTGTTTAAGCAAAAGATTAACGAACTAAAGAAACCTACGCAACATACTCTTGCCATATTTTTATGTTTTACGGTCTACGTTCGTCTTAAAACCTTGAGGCATTAAGCAACATTTCAGAGGTTTCTTTAGGGATTTCTTTACCTTAGGATTCCAACCCAAGATATGATCGTCTAATAAAAAAATGTATTTAAATATTTCACCGAGTAACGTACGGAAATTTGATGGTATTAATTTTAAATATATTAGAAATTTTTATAATTTTTTTTAAAACTTTAACAAAAAGTAATTATGCATAAAAATCAATATGTTCTAACTCAAAATGGTTGTGTCGCTAGTGTAGTCTAGTTCAGAGCATGATTAACTAAATATCATTTTTTTAATTTGCGTTTCTTCAAGGCAAATCTAAAGGAGACTAGACAGTATCAAAAGCTTTTAGTTTGACTTTCGTGACTCATTATTAAGAGTTAAAAAAAAAATTAATCATTAAAATTTTATATATAAGGACTATAAAGCCTTATTAGATCTTATAAATTAAATTTGACATTAGGCATTTAAATAAGGCCGACTATGTCGTTTACATCAAGTGATTTAAATAAATAATGAAGAAGATATAATAGATTTATAGGCGCAACAAAAAAAAAATACAAGCGATCGAGTCGCGTTTTGACGTAATTCGCCGCGCCCGACATAGTCGTTCTGGATTAAAATTCCTAATGTAAATAAAATGTACATATATAAATGTAAATGTAAATAATACCTACATATAATAAAACCACAATGGCTAAACCAATTTGAATGTGATTTTCAATCATGTATCGAGATAAGCTTTGATATATTGAGATTAGACCGGACTTACGTTTAGTGTCTATTTCATTTAAATCGGTTGATGAATATAAAAGGTTTTACTTTAACAACACACTACAGCTAGTTTCTAGTTGTAACACTATCGGTGTTTTATACGAGACTTCTTGGCCAGCCGCACATTTCTATATCGAATTGAAATCACGCATCCAAAACAGGAACCTCGGGGCTGCATTTCCAAGGATCCGCAGGTCGATATTAACGCCGACCTCTTCTATACGTACAAACACAAAAGCATTATACCACACCACAATATTGCAACGCTTCTTCGAAAGAGCTCTCTCTCTCTCACTCATCCAAACCAGCTAGTATTAAACGCACCTATATAAATCGGATAAGAATCCGTCGACTAGAAGACGTAACCGAGCGCGAGGTCTAAAAATCAGACCCCTATTAATTAACACAAGTTCTAATTTGAATCTTTCAAAATACTGTATAACCTGTGTTACGTGTACCAACTTGTTATAAGAATGACTAATACTTTAGTTGGAAGTGTCATTGTTGCACTTTTAAAAAACTCAACTAGTCGATAAGCGTGCACAAGTTCGTACAAGATGAGAACCTCGGCAATTCTGTCTGTGTATTTTTGTTAAATTTAGATACTTGAAAATGATGTCAATAAACACGTAAGTCAAATTATCGAAGACACCAACGCAGATGTTCAAATATATTATCATCAATACATTTCATCATAATATTTTAACATCTCTAAAAACATCTAAGCATGTTTACAACCAAAATTCCCACGCACAGTCCTGGTATAAGTAATTTTGCAGCATTTAATATTTTTATAGTATTCTTATTCATAAAATAACGATTCGGTGCCCAATATTACCTATATTATTGCCCATTTAAATTAAAAAATCATAACATCTGGTCCATACTTAATTTTATTGCTTTTTTTAAAACGTTACTAAATTAAAAATAAGCCGGGGTACAGCAACCCCGCGTAGACATAATGGGAGGAAGGTGAAAAAGAATGAGTTTTTTTTTTAACAAAAAGCTTAAAAACAAGCACAAGGTCACAGACACGTAAGTTCAGTGATGACTAATTTAAAACCTAGTTTAGTAGAGACCTGGTCGTCGCTTTAAATTATAGGTTCGACACATGCTTGTAAAAAATAGTACGTAAAAGAGACAAAACACTTTGTGTTTCATACAGAAAGCTGAATATTAAGCATAGGTATTTAAAATTTAAGCAAATATTTAATAAAACCTTGGATCAATTTGGATAGTTAACATTTTAGTCGATGCATTAATCTCACCTCTCACGTTATTTCCTTTTACATTTTCAAGTAATGACAAACCCTTAAGGACTGAGAATGCATTGTTAATAGTAATTGGATTAAAAAATTCTTAATCATTATACAAAACAACTGATATTCCTGAAAAGTAGATTACATTACATACATATGATGTACATTTACCCTCCCTCACAAGTAGTGACATCTTAGAGACCAGACATATTTCTTTTTATATAATGATTATACATATAATACGAAGTGTCTCGAAATGATAAATAAATTAATGGTGACACCACCTTCAAGACTGCCATGAGTTGTGTCCTAGATCTTTTTAATGCCTTAAAGTACTCAACTGGCCGCATTTTTCTCTACAGCAAACTGTGCCAGCCCTATGTAAAATTGTACTTCTAAACATTTTTTTTCTATTTAAGGCTTGACGGATTGCTTTTAAGATGAAAGTAAGCCAAAAAACTTTTTGAGTTATATATCGTGTCAATAACCTAATAGTTTAGGGTCCGGGTTAAGGTAGTAGTTTTGAATTCGCCATTAGACTATAGCCGTGAAGCATCTCCTGGCACAAGTATTTTCAAAACTTAAGGTCGAAAATACTCACACAAAAAAAAAGAAAGATTAGGGATCATGACATGTTTTTAATAATATCTAGCCGATTTCTACGTTGGTAATATCTAAGCCGTAGCGTAACGTGAAGCACAAGCATAACGTAGCTGGATCCCCGGACGCAATTAGTGCTTCCATCAGATAATAAATCTATTTCTTTCGCTTTGACAGTCCATCTTATTCGCATGTTTATTGTTTTGAAATGATAACGATGCTTATGTATTAAATAGTAATTATTAACATGTACACAGCATTGGAATCTATATATATTTAATAAAGGGTGGTCTGTTTCAGACACTATGCCAGTAACGAGTATGCTAAGTATTATTTAGTCATAAGCTACAAAATATATAATAATAAATAACTTGTATAGATATGTATTTACTTTGATCAGCTGTTAGACAATATTATCACAGCAGGATGTACGAGTATATGGAATAACGTTGTTTCACACATTCCTTAGAATTCATGAGTCATAACTATTTTTGATTTTTTTTGTGTATGAGTATTGCTGTTGGTCCAGTGACCTCTACAGCTTTATCTAAAACTATTTTTGATGAAGACATACGTTATCTTATTAAGTACTGATCCATATTATACAACGTTAACGGCCATTTTTTTATGTACGGTCTATGAAACATAAGGTTGTAGGTTAGAATCCAATATTCACTGTTGTAAACCATCTCTTGCGCAAGCATTATATGTGTAGTTGGGAGTAGTTAAACGGAATTTTAGTACCGTTAATAGCACTGTACCTGAATTTATATTATCTAAATTTTATACTTAATAAAAATATATGAAATTAAATATTTAATGTACACAATTACTAAACAGGTTTATTTAAAAGGTTAAGTAGGTGATACACTACTCAATACTTATATTTTTTACCAGTCACTCTAAAACTGGAGAATAAACAAAAAAAAAACACGCTGAGTATTAACAAAGTCGATTATTTTTTAAATTACAACACATTGCCATTCTTATTACTTTTAAATGTATCTGTGTGTAGCCGAGACACATTAAAAAGTTTAAGAAACAGTCCATGGGCACGCGTCATAAATACTATGCATTAAAACTTGTGCGACTGCATCGTTTTTGTGTCATAGACCGTCTGAAACGGTACCGGCTCTCACTCGAAAGCATCCAACGGAATCTAGGGTTGTCAAGAAAACTCTGCAATTATACCGGTATATAAAATATTATTTTTTTATTAAAATTGTTGAGGTTAGTAACATTTAATAAATTAATCAAAAAAAACATTTGTCGACAACGGTACGTTATGTTTACGTAATATGCATATTACGATACCTTACAACCTATTTAAATACTGCACTTATACAAAATATTACAAGCGTAGTTTGAGCCGCCCGATTATGATCTCGGTGTAGGGCATCATAAATTAGGAATAGTCTCATTTGCCAATTAGAAATTAGAAGCACTTCCTGTGCACGATCGAGGGGCCGGACTCGTCGTACTCCTGCTTCGAGATCCACATCTGTTGGAAGGTCGACAGGGAAGCGAGGATGGATCCGCCGATCCATACGGAGTACTTCCTCTCCGGTGGCGCGATGATCTTGATCTTCATGGTTGAAGGTGCAAGGGCTGTGATTTCCTTTTGCATGCGGTCGGCGATGCCGGGGTACATGGTGGTTCCACCAGATAGAACTGTGTTGGCGTACAAGTCTTTACGGATGTCTACGTCGCATTTCATGATCGAGTTGTAAGTTGTCTCGTGGATGCCGTTGGCTTCCATACCTAAGAATGAGGGCTGGAATAAGGCCTCTGGGCAACGGAATCTTTCGTTTCCGATAGTGATGACCTGTCCGTCGGGAAGCTCATAAGACTTTTCAAGTGAGCTACTGGAGGCGGCGGTGGCCATCTCCTGCTCGAAGTCAAGGGCGACGTAGCAAAGCTTCTCCTTGATGTCACGGACGATTTCCCGCTCAGCGGTGGTGGTGAATGAATAACCACGCTCTGTGAGGATCTTCATCAGGTAGTCTGTAAGGTCACGACCGGCCAAGTCAAGACGCAAGATGGCGTGCGGCAGGGCATAGCCCTCGTAGATAGGCACCGTGTGTGAGACACCGTCGCCGGAATCCAGCACAATACCGGTGGTACGACCGGACGCGTACAGCGATAGTACGGCCTGGATGGCCACGTACATGGCTGAAAGTCTCAAACATGATCTGTGTCATCTTCTCTCTGAAAGCAAAGTCCATGGTCAATAAACTGTCTAGGGGGGTCATATAATAATTATTGTACTGAAAATGTACTCAAGTTACCTGTTGGCCTTGGGGTTGAGAGGAGCTTCTGTGAGCAGCACGGGATGTTCCTCAGGCGCGATACGCAGTTCATTGTAGAAGGTGTGGTGCCAGATCTTCTCCATGTCATCCCAGTTGGTGACGATGCCGTGCTCGATGGGGTACTTGAGCGTGAGGATACCTCTCTTGCTCTGGGCCTCATCACCCACGTAGGAGTCCTTCTGTCCCATACCGACCATCACTCCCTGGTGACGAGGGCGGCCCACGATCGAGGGGAACACGGAACGCGGCGCATCGTCGCCCGCGAATCCCGCCTTGCACATACCGGAGCCATTGTCCACTACCAACGCGGCTACTTCTTCGTCGCACATTATGAATTAGTCTGCAAGTAATCCATAAAAACTTATTTAAAACTATATTTAAAATACGACAAGATTTTCAAAACATTTATCTAGTTGTGCAATGTTATCTATAAGCTTATCATGAAGATAAGCTACAATCGTAACTGGTATAGGTGTGTAGGTAAAAAAGATATATTTAGAAATAAGTTGAAGCCTTAAAAAATAAACTGTTGGTCAAAATAAAGTAATTATTTTTATTTTGTACTACAGTAGTTACAATTAAGCTATCGATTTTTTGAATGTGAATCACACGCACGATAGGAATAATCCTATATTAGTACTTTTTTTTCACAGTAAACAGGTATAATTGAAGAACAAAAGAACCGTAAATGCCGAAGCAATCGATAAAGAAACTGCAGAAAAAAAAATCGTTCCACCTCACAAGATGGAATGCCTCGTCGCAAATGGTTGCCTAAACTCATAGTTAATACACAGCGGCGTTATGCTGCTATTTCGTCCGGTATTCTCCTAGAGCTAGTCTTTAATAGTCTCGATCAAATCTACCCACTCGTGTTACAGAAACAGCAACGTCATGGATGTTCTGACGATAATTTAATACGTTTCGCATTTGTCACTACCCTCCAAGGAATGCAGACTCTAATTAGTTATACTTCTTGGTTTTTTTTTCACGTTAACTTTGATAACTTTAAGTAGTTTTAAAAGAATTAACTAATATGGGTGTGGAAGCTTGCTAACGACACAGTTGCTCCATATGTTATGTTTAACCATCACCCAGATGCCCTGTCGAAGACATCAGACAATTTCGAACTCTGAGTGGTGGGGGATTAAGGGACCCGATTACATGTAACAAGGTGCCTCAGGGACGGCAATACATGTGCAACTTGAATATTTCCTAAGAATAGATGTGGATGTGGTACGCCGCACTCATCATTTACTATCAGAACTGTAAATTAATTTGTTTTCCCTAATATTGTGATAAAAAAATATTAATGTTCACCAGAACAAAAATAACCTGCACAAAACAGAATAATTAATCTTCTATTTTATATATAACAGTGTCCAAACTAGCTCGTTATACCATTAAAATTCAACAAAGCCCAGTTGCGGTTACAAAGTAATGCCTCGTTTACTAACTAACAAACACATTATTAAGTTTAGCTTCTAAACTTTATAACCAGTCATTTAATGCACTAACAAATGCCGTTAATGTTGTCACTTTTCATTAAAACTCACAATTATTTAAAAAAAAATCGAATAGGTACGACGCACTGCGAAATGTAACCAGGTGATTTTTATAACACTGTGCTACCAAGTATATATGTTTTGTCTCTATGTACTGTGACATTATATTAAATACAATACTGAAGTTAAATTAACGCTTTTCTAGTCCTTCTGTCAATCTTTTCACACGACTAGCCACTGTGAGTGGACTATACACAGAATACACACAAGGCCCTGCAAGTTTTTTTAAAGAATAGTTGGCAAACGAGTAAGCATTTCACCTGATGGTCAGTGTTCATCCCTTCACATGAACGTTCGTTAACTACAAAATTAACAACTTTACATTTTTTTTTCGGGCTGATGCCCGCTGTTAGCCCAAGGGCTTTTACAGTTTCACCGGGTTGAAAGGTAACCGAGCGCTTATGGCTCTCAGTCGAGAACTTTATATATGGGTAACCAGCACAAGGGCTCGCGAGAGTTGCTTCTGTTGCTTCTGACAGAGGATTATTTAAATTAATATCGCTATTATTATTAGCTATCTGTACCACCACTTCAGAAAGCGTGGGCGCTGGAGAAGAAGTAGCGTAAAAAACTCCAGCGACTCTGCTCTGTATGTACTGGAAAGAACCGGCCACACACATGGCGGTATCGCGAATAACCTTGTTTGCCATGCCTCGCCGTCGGCGGGGGCGATATGAGGGTGTAATGTACGTGTGTTGTGTTTTATGAGGCCCTGGTGGTAGCGTCGACGGGGTCGTCGAAGACGTGCCTCGGTCTCCTTCGGACGCAGGTGAATCTGTGATTCGCGATGGGATTGTAAGTGGCGGCACTTACAATCAAGGGGTTAGAGTGTGTGAAGGCAGAGTCGAAATATCGGTGGGAAGCCTGCTTCAGATACTGATCTATGGTTGCCGACCAAGATCCAAGTGTAGATTTACGTTACGCGTGAACCACGGTGCAGCGGTGGCCTTGCGCATGAAATGATTTTATGTATTACCTGAAGGGAGACGGGGATTGCGTATGTCATTTAGGATCGGATGCACGCTTTGTATAGTGTAATTTTATTACGCAGGGTTATTTTGCTATTTTTATTGAGTAACGGGTGCGAACGACCTAGGACGAACGCTGCTTCATTCCGTACGCAGTGTATATGCGGACCGAAGGTGAAACTTTAATATTAGGTTTTTGCTGACACGGGAATAATGTCCCATGCAGTGCTCGTATTTAGCCACTCCTATTTAATTTAATTTAATATACTCCAACTGGGGAAGAGTTATTTTAAGTTTTTTTTACTACATTTCCTGGCCCGTGACAACCGTATTCATTCTCGATAATCTGAATAATTTATCTCTCTGCTAATGGGGTGTATACGAACTGTAAGGTAGTAGGAGCGACGACCTATGCTAGTCTGTTGGAAGTGATTGATGACATTCGGCATAGGCTATGATGACGATGATATATACGAGTCGAGTTCATGAGGCCAGGTGCCTCGTCACCAGGAATAAGAGTCTTCGGATCTCTACAATTTACAGTTGAAACACAGCAATGATGTGCTATTCAATAAAAGAATGTTGTAATATTAAATAAAATTATGGTGACATTATTTATTTATTTTATAAAGCATAAAATAGTATTAAATATAAAATAGATTACTTAAATTATATTTAACTAAAAGACCCGCCTTTACCACTGATTTTTAATGATGTTTGTAGTTTTTAGTTAGAGTCGACGCATTTTAAAGTGAGTCGTCGGGCAATAAATATCACTGACATTAGGAATGTGCACGCAATGCAACCCGTTATCGATGGCTCGATGCACCATCCCTAGAAAAGATAAAAACGGCCCTTTTCAGGGCCACATTACTATTTATACAGTTTCTCTATGATTAATTCTAAACAAACATTTTAACCGAAAAATTATTCATATTAATACTTAATATAATTTAGCATATCGATTGTACCTATACACCTCTCCATAGGACTTGAAAATGCGAGCGAGACAGACAGATAAATATGATTTATGACCCGAAGCTTCAGTTCATAATGCGTCGACTATAGCTGACATATTTCCATTCCGTACGTGACAATCGATAATTTTGTAAAATTTATTTTAAAAAGTAATTCCGTGCGAACGTAGGGATATGTACATATAACTCTTTATTGGTTAAGGCCTGACCGCGGATCAATACGACTTCCTCTACATAGTTTTTCCGCCCAACTAAATATTTTATAGGGCTTTCTGTCAACAAAGTTTTGTTTCCATTTGATGCACGGGTACCTACTGTTGTAGGCATATACCCGTTGACGAAGGACTGGTAATCTTTCAGAAAGGGCAACCAGTTTCTCACCGAGGAATATTATATATATTTAATCTTTATATTTCTTTATTCATTTTATGTTTTTCTTTTTATTACATTGGGAGTAACAATCGAACACAGTTTACCTAATGGCTAGTGATTGCTGCGGCCCATGACATCTACGTTCATCCTCGACAAGGAATCATAATGCAGATGCTTTGTCTCACACTCTTGAGAACTGAGATGGAATGCCTCGTCACCAGTAAGAAATGTCTCCGGATCCACACTCACAAGACGAAGCACAGCAACATTAAGCTGTTATTTTACGCTGGTATTCTACGAGGGCGTGGTCCTACCCCGGTCGAGCTGACCCATCCATTCTGATGCTAGAAATAAACTGCCTTATGTAGCTCTAATATAGACCTTACATAAAATTACGTATATTTGAAAAATAAATATAAAATATAATTATTACTATGGGGATATTCATTATTATCCTTGTGACGATCAGCGAAACCATTTTGTGCATAAGATAACGTCACCTGGTGTGCCGTGTCCTGATATTTAATCTGTTTCTGCTTCTCACGAGGTCCTCGTTATATGGTTATGGTAATGTCCATCATAAATATTTTTGACTGTGCCCGGTCCATTAGCACGATTTGCAAGAATAGTTTTATCCGTGTTGATGGACCGGTCCCAGGAGGGTCAGGCATGGATAATTCGGAGCATGGTCTCCGGTATTTTTTAATATGTGTATATGTGTGCCAATTACTCAAGATCATATTTCTAAAGAGAATCGGGCTTTAGCAGTTCGGGGTTCGTCGTACCGCCTGCAGTGGCGAAGAAGCTGAGGCGGAACCAAATTATTACTATGGAGATATTCAATGTTTTTCTCGACAATAAAATAAACAATAAATAGTATAAAACAATGTAATAATATGTAATCATATTAATTAATAAATAAAACCATATGCAATAAAAATTAATATAGAAAGTCCGACCAGTCGGAAGACCTTCGACTGATAATTATTATTCTATTACAAGTTTACTCTAGGTTCATGTAAACCGCAGTAATAATGTCTGTCTATTGTTATTGGAATAAAATACATAGACTTTTCTGAATAATTCCAATAAGTTTTTGTCACATTTGTGGAATACTATCCTTATCAAAAGGCTTGTCCATTATTAGTTCGGACTGAGGCATTTGTAATGACAAAATAAATTAGTATATTTATATAAAATTAATTTTACAAGTCTATCATACGACTGGAAATATGTTTCCGACCAGGTAAACCAGATGAAATCAACTACGCAGTTTTTATTACAATGCCGTAAATATTGATGTAAACATGAAGGCACTCACTCTTTATCTAGATATAATGAGCACTGAGATTGGATTCAAAGTCATATATAGTAAATACGCGTACCCGAAGACATGCACAAATATTGTTCCTCGGACTGGATCGAATCGATGACCCTGGACGCAACAACCATTTAATCTGATCTACTACTACTACGTCAATAAGCGTATACATTATCGTCACGCTTACTGGAGGGCTGTTAATTGTAAAGCTTTAATATCTCTCGCAGCCTCCCCACCGCTGGGCACAGAACTCTACTTTGGAGACATACTTATAACATAGTCCACAATCCGGCTCCGCTGCGATTAGCAAACGTCACATGCCTTCGAAATAATTTTTTTCATATTTCTTGTACATATAGGTTTCTACACGATATTTTTCCATCCCCGTAGAGCACGTAGTTAATTAGCACTTAAAATAGCAATTAACAATTTCATCTCGGAACTCGGTTCGTCGGCGCTCTTTGTTTTTTTTTATAGTATACGCGACAAACGAGCTAACAGCCACCCGATGGTAAGTGATTACCGCTGCCTACGAATTTAATGTACACCAGGTTGAGCTAGGTACATATCGATAAAAAAATGCATTATATTCTAATAATCTTAACTCATCACTCATCAAAGCTAATGGAGCTTTATACAACACTTGTAAAGTAAAAAAAGGTTCACTATATTTAAGAAGACATTCAATTCCACAATTCTGAAATGATTTAGAGTAATTTAATTAAGATTATGTATAATAAGTAATTAATTTCCTTGTGAACGACAATTGGTATTTACGTTATGAATACTCGCAATATTATAAGAGTCAATAAATAGACTTATTTTTATTATGTTCAGAATTTATTATAATATAACTGTTAGTATTCGTTTATAATTATTATAAATTGGACAATGTTAGAATTTTTTTACACTGAATATGAATTTTTTTTTATTTCATTGTGTAACAAACGAGCACAAAGTTCACCTGACGGTAAGTGATTCCGGCGTGTCTCCGGATCCCCGCACTCACCAGACGAAACAGCAGCATTATACTGTTTCACGGTGGTATTCTGTGAGGGCGTGGTTCTACCCTGGTCGAGCTGAACCATTCTGTAAAAAAATGTAAATGAAGCAGGATGTGTCATTTACATTTTTTTAACTTATATTATATATTGACTATTAAGCGTAGTGCTGCGGGCGCGCATTACGGAGCCGCGTATCCGGCCCAGCCCGCCTATCTCGTGGAACCGGCCACTCAGGTGCCTGCTTATATGACGCAAGTAAGTTGTCGTGGTACATCTTTTCCGTTACATTTTATTTTTTTCTTTCAGCACTTGCATTCGTAAACGCCGTGTTAGTCGATCGAACTAGATAGAGTATTGACCTGTGTTTTTTTTTATTACATTGAGAATACCATACGAGCACACAGTTCACCTGTGAAGTGTAGTGATTCCTGCGGCCCATGACATTTACATTCATCCTTGACAGGGAATAATGGTGCAGATGCGTTGTTAACTTTGAGGATTGAGATGCAATCCCTCGTCACCTGTAATTAAGGTAAGTTTAAGGGTGGCTCTATGTCGTGCTTTGTCTTAGTTAGTGGGGGAGAGGCGCTAATTTTTAGCTATGGGAAAGATGAACTTAGAGCACTCGTTGGCGCTGCAAGAAAAAAGATAGTACATCATTTCTATGAGAGAGCAACAAAGCAAAATACTATGATATCGCGTACATCGTACCGATATTGTATACACCGAATCAATCGAAAACTTTGATTGCCTGATATTCAGCGCAGTAGCAGTTTGTGGTCCAATATATATCACGACAAGCAAATGTAAACAGCGATTGCCATCGAAGTCCCTTCAAAATTGGTGAGTTCTATGTCCAGCAGTGATAAAATGTAATAATTTAATTAGTAGACAGACCTTCTTTCTGATTTTTTAATGAAACGTATACGTAGTTTATATACTTGATGACCTATCTCAAATAAATAATTAAGGCGACTCTTTGATAAATAACTACGTCGGAGTGCCACGCGTCGAGTAAAATCTAGTTGAATGAAGGTGATGCGATACATCATGTCTATATACTTGATGACCTATCTCAAATAAATAACAATTCTTTGATAAATTATTACGTCTAAGGGCTATAATGCACGTAAAAACTATCCGTGTGAAGGACCATTCTTAGATAGAATACCTGTTTTAAATTGTAGCCGACTGATATTTGTACCTTTATTCATTGAAAGAAATCGGAAACTTGACGAGGTAGTTCATTTAAATTCTCGATGGTGACAACTAATCTGATGTCATGAAGCACAGTGATGAAAATGAAACAGCCTGATTATTTATTATCAGCTGAGCTTTCTTTGACCCTTTCTTTCGGATCAAATAAGTGTCATGTTTAAAAATATTCCAGGAGTACGTCGAAGGCGGAGGCAGTGCTTCACCAAGGAGTGCGTCTCCTGGTGCAATGCCACCGCAACATAATCTACACCTGCAACAGAGGTATGATATATATAACACATGTGTTAAAAAAGCTATAGACTGACGTATAATTTTGTCGATTTGCCTTTTCAATAGAATATCTTTTAATAACTTTATTCGCTATTTAAAATATATGCAATGATTTTAAAATTAGTCTTGTAACAGTATTCAGGTTGTAATATAAGCAAAATAAATAAGGTAAGCTTATGTAAACGCCGAGTTCTATATCTAGTGTTTACATAAGATGCGCCTAAAGGGAATGCTTGCGCATATTAATTGGTGTGTAATGAAAATTTCGTTTATGTACTATTTTATTTTATATTCGTGTAGGATTCATAATTTATCTCACTCCGAGCATGTAGTAAATGATTAAAAATTACATTTAACAATTTCTTCGGTGGTCGCCATCGATGAAGGAACACCCGATTGTAGGCGTCTAGTGAAATTGTAAACTTAAAAAATAATCCTCATATAATATCACCGTCACTCAGACAGATCAACGTAGACTAGTTAGTAATAAATAGTGAGGTTCTAAGAAGCAACAAATCATCAGCTTCCTATTCCTTAGGTACGACTCCGCATCACTGGAACAGCTGGGGCGTCACTACTGCGTGACTTCACCGCTGGCCGAGTACGCAGGCGACGCGTACAGCTACCAACACTATCCGATGGCATATGACCCGCCCCCTCACCAGCCGCCGCCGTTCAAAGTAAGACTTTATGTACACGTAATAGAGTTTCAGTTTGTTTACTGCAAATCATCGACTAGACATGTGACATATAGAACCATCAACCGCCATCGTCAAAATATATTCATTTTATTATTTCATTTTTATTTTTAAAAGATGCTGCTAAAAAGAAAGAGCAATGCTATTAACGTGACGAATATTCCGGGTAACCGTGCCTTAACCTTAAATTTGCTATTGACGCTTCATCACATATTTTCATGAACCACCTTAATCACATTTAAGTATAAGGCTGAGATTTATAAAGCGTACTTGAACTTTGCTCAGGCTTTGCTTAGGTTAAACTTCCGTGTGTTTAAAACTTTCTTTTCAATTAGTTTTAGAGTATCTTAAAATATTACTAGGACCGTGTAAGTATTCGGTAAGTCAAGGATTTTTGTGACTTCGGCTATGCTAAGCATAAGCTGAGGATATGACTATAAATTTCATTGCCTACTTAACTCGTAAGCTAAGTCGAAGCAAAGTCTAAGTGCGCTTTATAAATTTCACCCTAAGTGTTAAGTATAAGTTTTGTTTTATATAATTAAGGGTGATAAGTTCACCTGGTGGTATGGTATTCCCATCACTCATGACTCTATTAGTGTCCTCGATAAGGAGTCATAATGCAGATGCGTTGTCACGTATTAGTGAGTTCAATACGTGAACAGAATATTCCTTTCTTAGAGGCGGGCAACGCATCTGCAGTTCCTCTGGTGTTGCGGTTGTTCATGGGCATCGATGAGCACCTCGGTGTTCCCGCCGCTCGTTTGCTCCCTTTTTTCTATATAAAAAAAGAACTATAATTTTTTTATATTTTTATTTATCATAATCCATTGGTGCTACAATAGATTATGGATTTCTAAAAACAGTTCATGTATACGAAATTTAATTTGTACTCTTGTACTGTTATTATCTTTACATTGAATGACATTATATCAATCACCTTTTGTTATGAGAAAATTAATAATTTTAGAAGTGTGATTGACACAAGTTGTCTATATTTTTCAGGATTCTCAGAATGGATTAAACCTTGGCAGTACCGGAGGTCAGTCAATGTACGGAGATGAAGAGGAATTGCAGAAGCAAATGGCTGGAATGGCTTTAGGTCAGAACTTCCTCTACTTTTTTAACTTTATAGATCACTGTTTTCTCAGCAAACTTAGTTTCATTTGTTTTTATTAAATGTAAAAAAAAATGAGTAATTTTAAAAATACTTGAATATAACAAGGTGGTCCTTCGAGCCAGATCTTCACGTGTATTTAATGTTTCAGTTCACCCCAGCGTTGGCGGCCGAGAGGATGGTGGTGGCTTACAATGGCGTGATCCTAACTTACCGGAGGTTATCGGTTTCCTAAACTCACCGTCAGATGTGGTGAAAGCTAACGCCGCCGCTTATTTACAGCATCTTACTTACATGGACGACCCTAATAAACAGAAAACTAGAAGTTTAGGTATGTTACATTTTTTGTATCAATATTATTCCAAACTCACACCTTTACCTCGTTATCGGCTAAGCCAGATGGAGATCTTAAAAAGCTACATGATGCTATATTATTATCTATTTACTTACAAAATCCACAGAATTTGACGTTAAAGTTATATGGTAAATTTTTAAAAACATACAGATTAGATTTATTATATAGGGTTTTAGACAACACAGGTTGTCAGATAAAAATGATTACAAAAAATCTTACTACGCTTTGTCATAATATTTGTCTAACAAAATGCTTGGATTTAAGCTTTGAGCTCTGGGTTCAATACTGGACAACTCTTGGACATTTTAATTGTTATTAAAAAAAAAGAGAAAGTATACGAGTTTCTTGCCGTTTCTTGTCGCTAGCCTTCCGAAGCGGTGGACCTATTAGCTATTTCAAACAGTGTTTTGTTAATACCTACTTGAATAAAGCTTCTTTTGATTTTGATTTGACTTTATTTAATATATGATTGTTCCACATTTTTCTCACACCAGACACGTAATGCGTCGCCTTTGATACGTATGGGGTGGTATTAATGATTAAAAAATATAATTTAATTCATAAGGAGCATCCCGCCTCTGGTGAGAGCGCAGAGGTGTGCCGTAACGCGTGTGGTGCACTACGCAATCTGTCTTACGGCAGACAGAACGATGAAAACGAGCGCGCTATAAGGGACGCGGGGGAATACCCGCCTTAATGGCGCTGCTATGTCGAGCAACTGATATGGAGGTGAGATATATACACATAGTACACAAACTTATAAGAAAATCTTATAATATAAAATTTTTTTTAATTTAATTATCAAGCATTTATTATTATTTCCTTATATTTAGCACTTTTAAATCGAATAACTGATTATGAGTTGTTGTATAATAACTTTATGTATTGCAAACTTGTTATTTTTTCGCAGCGAATCTACTTTACGCAGGAGCCTCATAAAATATGAATTTAAATCGTGACTCGACTACGCTTTAACGGATGAGGTCATGTTTCACTTTATAATATACACATTATAGTTATCTAAAATAAAAAATTGAAATTAGAATTTCTTATTTCTTTTAAGGGGTTCCTCCCTTACGTACAAACATTTGAAAGCTTAATCATAACAGTATTTCTTATTTAAATTACGTTCTCCATACTCCTTGATACCTACGATTTTTTTATATTCACTATTATTTTTTATTATACTAATTTCTTACCAACATTTTTCTATCATAAGGACTTTGGATGACATCTGGTTGGACGCAGCTACTGACGCCCAGCGTGTCTTGTTTTCGATCCCCAGTGTCTGACTGGGGATCGAAAACAAGACACGCTTTGATCGTCGAGATACTGAACTCGAAAACGTAAATGACCTTTCAATTACGTAAGTAACTGTTAAGCTAAACTAATTAAGAAGCTTATTTGACTCAAACACGAATACGCACATCACTTGTTTGAACCCTCTTCTCTAATTGAATACTTAATGAAAGTCTACTTGAAGACTGCCACAAAAATTTAATTAAAGAAATATTTTATCAATATGAGAAGCATAAATTAAAACTTCATATATGTTATATACTTTATACGAGTATATCACTTTACTAAGGTACTTCGTGATTAAATTTAATATTCTGTTAAGGATATTGACATGTAATAACCGGATATTAAGCTCGTCTAGAGCTTTTTAATACATTTTATATACATAAAGTGATTTCAACGGAAAAATTATTTTGTAATATTTTTTTTACGTATAAAAATCGATCCGTATTACCTCATTGTCCGGGTATTCGATTTAATTCCGTGATACGTGAGGCACTCCGCAACATTTCAATTGGATTGGTTGTGGAACAATTTCGGTATTAAAGTACTTTTGGATGTCTCAGTTTACTCTGTTATAACGAATATTTCATGCCTCAACATAAACAAAATACGACTAAAACGTTATATTAAGCCCATAAAAGTTATTTGTTATGGAATTAACGAGCATATGAAACTAAGTTTCATTCAATCATTTTGATGTTAAAAGATCTTATTTGAATATTTATGTGAATTTTGACAACTGAAGCTTCAACTTTGACTTCTGAAGCAATTTCTTTTACTACCTATTCTGGTACGCCAAAATAATTTCATACGTATCAAAAACATATGATATGTTTTTGATCTTTTATATTGATAACACAATGCTACGTAACTTGTAAATTTCGCTTTAAATGAATAGATGTATAATATTATTACAGGCAGTTTGCGGACTGCGTAACATGTTATGCATACCTTTCAAATTACAATCTTGTCTCAGCTGGTCCAGTTCCGACTTTTCTTCCCTATTCCGTACTTCTTTTTAAACAAGTTAAGATAACAAACAACATTCTTCTTCACGGTGTTTGGTCGCTGCAAAATATGTCGCGATTTGCAAGGGATACTATATAATCGAAATATACATTTTAATTATTTTATAACCGTGGTAGCAACTCCACTTGAACAATATTGCGTTATTCCTGTCAATGTTTTCAATATCTAGTTAGGGCCAATTACCGCCTGCAATATCCTTTCAGAATGCGGCGAGTCGCGTTATTTTATCTAAACATATTAAATTGCCTTCAAATATTCGTTCCTCATTTACTGTATTTTCTTTATAAAACCAAGTGTGAGAAACGTGCTCACAGTTCACTTGATGATAATTGCCGCAAAAATATATACCTACGTCCTCCCTCACACAACCAAGATTCAAGGCGTAGTTCCATTGTTACCGCTTAGCTCCGGATTAATAAACTAACCAAACGAAAAAAGAATGTTATACTGATATTTCACATTAGTGAAAGTGGTGGGTATTTTGAGAGCGTGGGAATTACCAGATCGAGTTGACCCATTAGTGCTTTAACTAGAAACAAAACCATTTATTACTGGCGACGAGGCCTTCCATCTCAGTCCTCAAGGGTGAAAACGCATCTACATTATGATTCCTTGATGATGAATGTAGATGTCATGGGCAGCAGGAATCACCATTAGGTGAACTGTGTGCTCGTTTGTTTGTACCATTTTTTATTTTATTACAATGAGAGTATCATTGTAATAAAATAAAAAATGGTACTAATAAAATCGTAACCTTAAAAACAGAAACTTTTTGTTATCCTATACTAAATCGGGTGATTTATAAATATGATGAGAAAATAATAATTTTACTTAACATTACACCTCCCAATTCATTCTTTGAAAAATTTCTGAAAGACATTCAATAAATGAAAATGGTGGAATTATGTTTTAAGTTAATAATCTGATAAAAATATAAGTATAACAAATATGTAGGTATTATTTAAGCATATAAATTACGCAAGATAACTTAGGCTTACACATTTAACGAATGATATGTACATATGATATACACAATGTTTAACATCGCACGTGAATTTATCATTTATAATTGCACAACTACACCAGTGGAACGACAAAAATGGTTAATCTGTTGAACTTTCATTACTGTCTTCTGGGGTTGTAAAGTTGCGTTTATCTAACAATTTTATTTTACATCCAGTCACTAGAGGTAAGCATTTCATTTTAGTCTACAGGGGTGGTAAAGTATGTGCATCTTGAATCATTGTTATGGATAGATACACGTGTTTATGGATTGCACTCACCATACGTTGGACACAAAGTCCATCGTTGGACACACAGTCCATCGTATCTCAGGCCCACTTATCTACGTTAATTCTATTTTAAAAAATCCTTAACTGCGTAGCATCCGTTTACAAGAAGTACAAGGCGCTAGTAATCGATTGATAAATATGTCAAGAATCTAAACACCATGCATTAATTAAGAGCAAGATTACGCTAGAGTAAGTTTACCGGCATTGGCTTCGAAAACCAGACAGGCCTGCTAAGTTTATGTTAGCATGCGTTCGTTCTTGATAAACGTATCCTTTGTAATTATTTTATTGTGTATCTTTCAACTGTATCATTTACTATGTAATTTATTATTTTATAGGGAAATAGGAAATTTTTCCAAATGGGAAATATATAACCACTTTTAAAACACGAACTAAAACAGAAACCATTAACCTTGTAAGACTTGTGGGCATTGAATAATATTATCGAGAAGCAAAAAAAATGTTTCCTTCAACGATTAATAACACTGAATTAAGATAAGTGTAGTGGCATTTATATTGCGTAGCACGCTGTTATATTATATATAATATTATATGTATTAATTCCACATAATTCCCTTCTCTCTTGCCCTTGAGCTACGTATTTTCTGCTCCCCATGACTCGACATATAAAACCATAGATTAGAGATTAGACATAATTAGGATTATTTTCATATTTCTTATTGAAAGCTAGTCAATGATAAAAATATTATAAATTAGAAAGGTTCTTGATTAAAACCTTCAAGTTTCTGTTACTTTTTTCGTATAATATTTTACATGCACTATATATTGATCCCACTGCTGGCTTCACATATTCTACGGAATTTTTATTTTATTTATTTCCGAGACATGCAGATTTCGTCATGATGTTTTATTTTAATGTTAAGCATATGGTATACAACTTAAAATTGCAATTAACAATATTAATTTATGCCGGTACTACGGATCGAATTAAGTTCACTTTTACCCTTAATATAAACCTATGAGGGAGACCTACTTTCAGCAATGGACTAAACGTAAAAAAATTCACTGCTAGGACCGATTCTCGGAATATTACAAGCACTGAACCATTTGGATAACAGGCAGCAAAAGCTCGAAACTATTTTTCTCTCTCATAGTAAAAATAACAATTGAAGACTGAAAGATATAGAAAATTGGTATCTACGAGTTCTATTATAATTTAATTTATTTTATTACAAAAGTCGAAAGCTGTATATAATAATAATATAATGTGTTATAAATGATAATAATTATATAACAAATATTTTTAATACAATAATTTTATACATTTAGACATAACATCACACTCTAAAATTGTGTGCTCGTTTGCCACCCATATAACTGTGAAAATCTATGAAATAAATTCTTCAAGATAATGCAATTATTTCAATAAAACTTCAAACGGAGCGTTGTTATCTTTGAGAAGTCTATAAATTTCTAACTTACACTTGGAATCGAAGGCAAAGTCAACAATTATAGTGAAGGGCATGCACCGAGCAGTACAGTCTGATTACGCTGATAGCGGTGCTCCTAGCGAAATATCAAAACAGATAATGATACGGGTAAAATATACAATGTTTATTTTAGTTGGGATTACATATAAAATATATTGCGTTTCAAAACGTTTGAAAAGGTCGACGATTTCATCAAATAATGATGATAATCAGATGATGTCAATGCGTTGGTTATATGACAGTGCCGTAAATATTTGCGGCAAACACGGACGCATTTAGTCGTAGTTCCTGTAGCCGAGGTAATACGCATGCATTTTTTTATTTATTACATAGACTGACAAACGAGCACAGAGTTCAACTGATTGTAAGTGATAACTGCGGCCCTTGACATCTACATTCATCCTTGTCAAGGATAATCAAATGTAGATGCGTTGTCACCGTTGAGGACTGAGATGGAACGCCTCGTCGCCAGTTATAACGTTTTCGGATCCCCGCATTCACCAGACGAAACACAGCAACATTATGCTGCTATTTTACGCTGGTATTCTGTGAGGTCGTGGTCCTACCTAACCTACCCCGGTCGAGCTGACCCATTCTTTCTGCAGCTAGAAACTGTAGTGTATCTCTACCACTGTCATTGCATAAGATTAGAGGAAGGTTCGGTGCTGCGTCTGACGCGGGACTTACACCCAACAGACTCGAAAACTAACAATTTAACATTCACTGATATCATCGTTTAAGTATTGATTCTAGAATTCCCGATGCAGCATTCGGTTACATCTAAGACCACGCGGCCGTGGGTTCTTGTTAAAGAAATTCGATTTTGTAAAAATAAGAGTATACAGTTCACCTGGTGGTACGTGTTCCCCACAGCCCATCCCACCAATTGTAACTTCTTAGGATAGAATTTAAAGTAACAGGGTCTTCAAAATTAGTCCCTTTTCAATTTTTTTTAATGTGTATTGCTGTTGGACCTAAGAGCCTCCCCACAGCCTCACCGGTCCATTCGCGAGTAAGAAGTACGACGAAGCTGCTGAATCGATGACAGCTCCAAGTCCTCTGCACTCCGTTTTCGACAGCATGTTCACTTTACCATGATATGCTAAATAATAAATCAGTGTTTCTCAAAAATTTTCCGCTATATTAATTCTTTAACTATAACTACAGTATATACTCGTAAATTCGCCAGTGAGAAATTACAACTAAATTAATTTTATATTGTATGGAAGAATGTAGCAAGTAGTAATAATAAAACAATACGACCCAAAAATTTAACAAGGGAAACAAGAATTATTTAATAGTCGATGGTTAGAAATCCAGCAATGAGCGCTTTACACAAAATTTCTGCCGCATAACGCATAACTGCTCTGTGGAATCAAATTAAATAAAAAAAAGCTTTAAGTAGGTTTATAACACTTTTGAAGCTATGAGAAACGGCAAGAAACTCTACTAGTTTCTCTGTTTCTTTTAAATAATAACTTTAATTACAAAATGTCCATTTTACACAAATATTAATTGCGGCCCATTATATGTACATTCATCCTTAACAAATATTCGAGATGCATCTGGGTTGACATCCAAATTGTTAAAACAAACCAGTTCAACCTTTTGGGTTGAACTGGATATGGAACACGTTACTTATATTTGGGTTCCGGGATCCCTACACTCATCATACGAATAGCAAGAAGCTAGCTGTATCTCAACTTCCAAACCTCAGTAAATTCCAATTATATATCAAATATGTATATAATATATATATTATAGACGATAGTTTATTTTGATCAAGTAATTCGACACTAACTCAAATTAATCATTCGTCCGCAAACTCACGTAAACCGAATCCCACAAATTAGATTGAATAAATAAACGGTCCGCTTAGCTTAATGGGCGGAGCGGAGCGAGTTTAGCAACTGGCGACTAATGCCCGTTGCGTGGCAACCCATCCGTCGACGGCATTAACGAAACGCCATTCGTTCAAACATGCCGGAGAGCAATTATAATTGATGGGAATGTAGTTCAAATAGATGGATTAAAATATGCGTTCGTTTGATTTTGTGCGTTGCTTTTATCGGATTTACGCGACGTGGTTTTATTAGCGTGATTTAAAATGTTCCTATGCTATATATAAAAAAGAATACTCATTCAATGATACAAAAAAGTTCTAAAACAGTTTAATATTTGCACCTGAATGAACGGAGTTTCCTTTGATATCTTACATATTTTATTTATTTATTACGAGCCGCGCTACAGATTTTTTCGGCTTATCTTTTTTATTCACTAACGATGAAAATAGTATACAGTATATATATAAGATGTAAAATGTTGACTGTGGCCCACAGACACTAAAAATAAACAAGTAAATCCATCCTTATCAAGGATTCTAGATGCATATGCGTTGTCATAGCTACGGTCTATAACGACTATAGGGAACAGCGTTATAGGGATAGCATAATTGGGATCTGAATGAAGTTACCCATACATTTCAGTCCTTAGGCGCATGTGAACGGAGTGCGCGTTAGCAACCTTTACCTTCATAAAAACTTGTCAGTTTTTAATACAACATTTATAAGGAAATTTTGGGGAAAGGCAAAGCAAAAAATATTTATCGACTTCAAGCAAGCAATGGACAAATCCGTTAATTCAAATCGAGCAGCAATCGTCGACTATATCAAATATTTGATGTTGCATTGCGGAGATAAGCGGTCGCGAAACGGCAAGGAAGTTGAACACAGGGTGAACGGACTTGGAATTATTGTTCAACGACATACAACTGAAATCTGATTCGAGGGCTATCAGAAATGATGCGAAATTTAGAAGGTTGATAAAATAAAGTGCAAAACATATAAACAAAAGTTGATTATTTTATATGTTATTGTTTAGACCTCCGTTAATACTGGTAATTCTACTGAATTGAAATGTCTCGTTTTAAGGTAACTTTCCTATATATGACTATTATGGTCAATATTAAAACAACTTATTTTTCAGATTACGTTTAAATCTTTTTAAACAGTCTCTTGTACTATTAAAAAATCTCGTCGTGGAGCTTAAAGAAATTAAGTAAGAAACTGACATCTCTGAATCAGTGGCATATAGGCGGCAACGATTCACTGAACAACAAACTTAATACCCGCTAACTTGTCGGCATGAATTAAGGCTACCCGAAGTTACAAGCAGTTTTGGTTAAATTGGCAACAATTGGGATGCCGCCTAGTTAACGTACAGAAATAGGAAATGCCCACCCTCGGGAATTGGAAATATTTGTCCAAACGTTTGCCGTAATGATGGGAGTAAATTGACAAAGTCTTGTACAAGTAGGAAGCCGTGGGAGATGGCTCGTTGAAGCGACGTCACCTAACGGCCCCATCGGAAGACCAGCTGGTTGTCTTTCTAGCCAGCCTATGCTGAGATTGGGACAGATTCTTGATAACTAGTATTTTAATTTATTTACTTTTTTTTCTACTAATATATATAGTATATATATTATACCATCGACGCAAGATGTATATCAAACAATAGTCTGCCTCGTATACTTGTGGCAACCATATACGCAGGGCGACTAGACTGCATGAAATGGCCAAGGACGTCGCCCGGCCGACGGTCGCGAAACACTTCCACACAATCGATACCATCTCCATTGGACTTTTCAAAGTTACCAATGTTTGTTTTCAATGATAAAGGGACAAACTATGACAGTGGTAGAGCTCCGCTGCATAGTTTGTCCATGCATATCGATAACGGGATAGGTACGATCGATATGTTAAATTATGTTAAGTATTAATAGGAATAATTTTTCGCTATCTGAAAATAAAAGCTTTTAATTTGTAAGATAAAATGTTTGTTTGCGTAAGTAATGAAATGAGTGTCATAACAAAAAATCTTATATTTATAGTAAAACAACAACCCTTACTTGTAACTACCAACCAGAGGGAGTCAGAGTGCTAATGAAGGTCACGATGACGCATCGACCCCGCGTGCGCAGGTCACCGCTATGTATCGATAACGGGTTGCATTGCGTGCACATTCCTACTGTCAGTGACATTTATTGCCTGACGACTCACTTTAAAAAGCGTCAACTATATATAGTCATTATAAATTTCCGGTGTTATAAGCGTAGCATCTAATACGACCATTACTGCTATTATATACGCCAATCATTTTGCTCAATTACATTTTTATGGAAAACGAATTTATATCAAGTCCATTATTGCCGTGCGTTATATAACGACAATTATGTAGAACGAAACCAAACATGTACCTAGCGCAATTCGAAAGTCATTAAAATTAAAAAAGCCTACTACCTAACTCAAAACTCTTAAAATAGCTCTTAATCCAATTGAAATGTTCGCTTAGCTTATATTTCTGATGATAAGCCTAAAAATTCTTTTTTTATTTTATATATATATATATATATATTAATTACAAACATATTTTCCTTTTAACTATCCATATACCCAAATTGTTCTTCGTGTAACGTAATTTCTTTACTTACTCGACAGAGTTGTTCTGCAGACGAACCAATTTCTAGCTTGACGTTCTAGCTAACAGTTATTTAAATGTGTATTTTATCACTTAATTCTTAATAGCTACATACTTACTATCATTACAGCCATATCAATAAAAAGATTTTTTTTTTATTTAAAACAGTACGTACGATATAAAAAAAATATTCATCAATAATATATAAAAACTAAAGCGACGAGCGTATATGGTTTTTAAAATACTTTAGGGAACACTAAACAATGCAGAAAATCTTACGAAATATAAGTACTTACGGTTATCTAATCTTAAAACCCTTTTACAACCTATCTCCGTGTTTTCCGACACTAGTGTCCGTAAACGTCGTCGTCAATTATTGTCTTTTACGGCATCCAAACGGCCCGTGAGCAGTTCTAATCAATGGTTTTCTATTTCAATCTATACAGATAAATTGACCCTTCAATACCATCAAGCCGAGTTCCAGTTAAATTGTTATTTTTTAAATCTTTATTTGCCCCCATTGTTTGACGCATAAAGTAACAATGTGATGAAATCTGACATTTATGAGAAATCCAAAAAAAACTCTTTTGAATACAGCTCTTGCTTCCGTAATTCAATGTTGTGTGAGTGAACCTGTAATTGGTACTCACATCTGACTAAAACAAATGAAAAAGTCATATGGATAATCAGTATTGTGAGTACTGTTGATATACCTGTTAAATAAATAAAACAGTAAATAAAATAAATAGTAAAAAAAAGTAATAAAGTAATTCTATGCTTGTCTGAAGGAGAAAGATCAACGAAGAACGTGTATTCTCAAGCATACTTGTAAAGAAACCAAAAGTTTATATATATGACATAACAGTGGTAAATCCTCACTAAAATTTTCTGCAAAACATTAATTGGTCGGCATATCCGGGATAGGACCATGCATTCACAGAATATCAGCATAACACGCACTCTGTTCCGTGGTGAGTGTAGGGATTCGGAGACCTCATATTACTATTAAGTTTTATACGTATATAAAAACTTATTCGGCTTTGGGGGCTTTTGTTTCACAGGTAAAGAAGTAGGTTGAGTCTACAAATTTGTGACACCGGGGCCTTTCGTCTGAAACGGGTGAAAGTACCTCGGTGTTGAATGTTGCAAGTTTCCTAGCCATTAAACAACGCCACATTTGTAACTTCTAAGAGTGACTTTGCAGTTAGAAATTTCGTTATAACGAAGGTAGTTTAGTTTTAACTTGGTAAAGGCACCCTGCAATTGTGTTCTAGCTGCCGCATTAATTGTTGCCAGCTCAGTGGTGGTCAAAGGCAGTCCATCTTACGCCTTAGATAGTGACTTTTTTTTTTATTCGAATAATAAAAATAACAAACGCCCACTCTGTTCATCTCCTGGTAAGTGATTACTGCGGCCGATAATAACCTAAATCCATCTTCAACAAAGATTCATGACGTTGTTCTCCCAGAGGAATAAGATAATGTTCCTTATTAGCAGACTTTGATCTTAACACACACCATAGGAAACGCAGTAGCGTTATGCAGTTAATTAGTTAGTAGATTCGACCTATTCATGGAACAGCAGGAATTTGTATCTTCTTTGGTAGATATAATAATAAATGTATTTGCAGATAAATTTTAGTAGTCTTTCCTAACGTACTCCTTGTACGCACTACGTTTGAGGTATTTGCCCCCTTAGTGTGTATATTCTTGAACCCCGTGTAGAAGATTTTTATTTATTTACTCAAAGGTGTTATATTAATTTGTGCGTAAAGAGATCACAGCGTGAAAATAAGACGGGGTGCGAGGGTGTGACGAGGCGGTTCATCGGACCTTAACACTGGGAGGAAAACGTTTTATCGAGCTTGTTATTTCACGTCTAGACAGATGATAGCGCCTTAAAGCTAACGCACGGATCGACTGTTTTGCTTAACTAGTGAGATTGCTCTCTGTTTATTGTTTTATTACTGTATTCAATTCCATACTTATTGTTAATAAGGATTAGTACTATTTTCTTTATCTTAATAGATAATTGTTTTATACAGCCACCTGAAAAGTGCCAATTACTTGTTATCTGGATCATATCATATGCTAATTGTTGTGATAATTGATATGTTCAAATAACTTGGTATGGTCTTATTCACATGAAGGTAATATTAAATATCAAAGCCATTCATGAACTTAATACGAACTACATTATTAATTGGTGGTTATGATTAAAGCCAGTGTAAGTCGATCGCAGCTTGGTTTTGTGCGAGCATAACCGTGGCCTACTTTGAGTTAACATTGCGTAGGTCAGTCAAGAGTGGCGTGTGGACGCACTTTCTCCGTAATGCCACATTTCACTTTCACTTAACCATCAGATTTGTTTGTTTGCTTCCAGTTTGTTTTGTCACCCATTTTACTTTGTAATCTAAAATACTTACCAGTAATGTATTACTACTTATTTTATCACATAAAGTCTATTGGTATTTACGGAGACAGTAGATATTTGTTGACAAGTAAGTAAAATGTATTGACCAGGGACACACAAATAAGTACCGACTACATATAAATTGTACATATTTGCCTATTATATTACGTTATTAATAATTACAACGTATTATGTCACGGATGTAATAAAATGTACTTAAATATAATTTAATTAAAGTTAGTCCAATTTTTCTTGATATTGTTTTTATTGGCTTTTCATGGTACAATAGAGATAAAAATATTTCACCTATTTACTTGGATTGTAAACAAATTCTGAAGTTAAAATATAGTCGAGCTTAGTGTTAGAGTGTTTTATTTTGCGCCAAGATGAATTCTGTATTCGTATAAGCTAGAATGAATATTTGGCTTTGTGATCACGGAAATCTTATCTCAACAATATATGTGTATAAAATATTTAACATATCACCACCACCATATAGTACCTCAACGTATTAGTAGTTTGTTCGTTATGTTACGCGCACATGTATAATAGACATATTTAAATCAAACAATTTAAACATACTTAATTGATTGCCTTTCGGTGTATACGTCAATATGTTTTTGTATCAAACAACTCATTTATTAAAACAGAACACCATAAAAACGTAATTTTGCAGTGATTGATTCTAGCTAAAGAAACAGCATCGTCTGAAGTAACTAAACAAACATAGCAAGAAACTCGCAGCTTTCGTCCGCGGAAGTGCAATCTAAATGTAGAGTTATAATTAGCATTTTGAAACTTTCTGGTTTTACTTAATTATCCAGTATGTGTTTGTTGTTTCGATTACGAACAGAATAAATGTACACTACCTCAGAGTAAAAGCAAATATTGCTTCATAAATAAAATTTTTCGTTTTCCTTTTTCCTGACGTGCCCAAAGGTTTATATCAAAGAATAAATTCCATACAATAGCGGCTTTCATGTTTTGTAAAGGTTCTTTTATGTTTAATTATTCGATTTCGTAGAAAATATATTACACCTATTTTATTGAGTTTATAATTCATTTACCGATTTATAAGGATGTTGGTTACGTATTCCATTAAAAAATAAATAATAAAAATAAAAAAATAAAAATAGCCTTTATTTACTCTGACCTTTGTACAATTTGTAATATCATAAAACTGTACTAACTATACTTAATTATACTATACTTACTATACTTATTTATATATTTTTTTTCGGTGTGTATATAACTTAACATTTAGTATCAGTTACCATGTCAGGCTGTCTTGTGACATAGGCCTCCTCAAGTTCTCTCCACATTTGCCTGTTCAATGCTGTCCTTCTCCAACCTCTGGGCAGATCGTCTTCCCATCTTTTTTTCTGCCTTCCTCTAAGTCTTTTTCCGTCCCGCGGGTACCATTCTGTTACTTTTTTGGTCAACTGGTGTTGATCTCATCACGTGACCAGTCGAATGGAAATTCGTATTCTATTAGATCATTTTAATTCATAAAAAATCTTGTTTAGTCGCAAAAACCAATTTGCAGAACACTTACAGAATATCTTATAATATTTTTAATATGCATCTTTATATTATTATTCCTTGTATCGTGAGTGAAATAAAAGACAATTATCTTTTCTCATAATGTACAATTAATTCTCAAACAAATCTTTGTATCCACCCTACTAAACACCAAAATGGTAGCCCCTCCCAACACTTCCAGAACTGGCCCATTTTTCACGAGTGCTTAGCGTGTCGTGTTTCGGTTGCCCTCGCCAACCCACCCCACTTTCTTTCATGTTTTTCACCAGAAATTTTATCTATCACAACTTTTGTTCAGTTAATTGATTGTTTCTAATACCGTAAAATTCATTTAAGAGATTATATAACATTGAATTTTAAGTTTCATTATATACTCCGAGAAAATGTCATTAAATATTTGTGATACTTGAAATGATTTCCTTACATAATTTGTTAATGATACGGTTGTGGGGTCACGGATAATTTTAATAGGTTCTTTGGGTTTTTGAAGATTGCCAACGATTTGGGTCATACTTGTTAGGTTTTCTGTTACATATCTTATTAGTTTTCTATCTTTATTTGGAATTCTTATTTCGTTTAGAATCAGAATATTGACAAGAAAGTTATTTGAATGAAAATCATAAAAGTAGGTACTTCTCAATCAATTTATAGAGGAGGAGCTTGATTAATCTAGATTATTTTTTCTACAATTTTCTTTATTTATTTATTATATTTATTATGTGATATATAAATATTGGGACTGCGTGGTATAGTGGTTAGAATAAAAGCGTTTCCTAGGTTCAAATAACTGCCAAGAAACAATATTAGTTAATTACAAAATGTTGATATTCCGGTCTGGATACGTTACATGAATATCCATTGTACTTGACACTGCATTTAAATCTTTCTCCGATTACACTAGCATTACATAGGACTACGATGAGTGGTCTCTGTGATTCGCTAACGCATACGGCACTATAGTATATCCTACGCAGTTGATGTCACCTGGTAATAACCAGAAGATGTCGCTATAGTCGAAATCGTCCAGGATGACATACATATTAAGACATAATTAACATGTGAATACATGAATGACAATCTACTTAGATCAGATTTATGGGTGATCCATAAAATTAGTGATCTAAGTAGATAATTCGATATATGTGATATTATTTTTCTTTAAAAAATCGAATACTAATGATTTTTTTTACAAAAATAATATATAATTCTTCTTATTACTTCCTTTATATGTGCTGATTATTTTTTTATGATAAACGTCTATAATATGCGTCTGGCGTTAGTTAGTTGCACCACATATGACTGTTGCAGATGAAATTTGTGGTATTAATATAACGTCAACATGTGCCGTGTTTATTTCCAAGCTTTTACATCCCATCTCTTTGCGTATTTGAGGCTAGTTGTAGTTAAGTGTTTAATTCATTTAAATTATTATCCCATATGAAAATCGAAAAGAAAACATGTTTAATGACTTCCTTATGTTCACGACTACAGAATATCTTCGGCTTCTTATTTTATTATATTTATTCATATATAATATTTTATTAATATTTTCATATATTTCATGTCGTTCCACTGTGTGCAACTGTACAAAGAGCAAGTTCGACCTAACATGGAATACTGTTCTCGGATCTCTGGGCGGTCAAATGCGGTGCCCATTACGAGCTCCTTCCATTTGACCGCATTCAACAAACAGCGTTTCGAATTTTTGACGACCAGGTACTTTCCGATCGGCTTGATTCGCTGGCATTCAAAATTCAAAAATACATCCCCACCATCTCGATGGTTGACGAAATTTTCTTCCATTCTGTGGAACCACTATTCTGTGGAATCAGCTGCTTCCAGTGGTGTTTGCGAACCGATACGACTTAGGGATCATCAAGAAAAGAGCCTACACCTTTCTTAAAGACCAGCAGTGCTTCTGCGCTTCCTCTGGTTGTGTATGTCCATGGGAGGCGGTACTCACTTACCATCAGGTGAACTGCTGCTTACCTACTTATGAAAAAAAAGAAAAAAATATCAATAAATAACTGAGCAGCCTATATGGCAAGGGCCATACATTATGCCAAATAGAGCTTGGCATTACAATTCATGCTACTGCTAGTTTTGAGCTAATATATGCCGATTGTTTGAGTTTTTTTATATCTGGCTCTCTAAATACCTATATGAAACTCCTCTTCACCAGTACTTAGTCTCCCACTCACCAGTCAAAAGACAGCAGCTTCAAGCTGACCCTCGTTGTTGTTTTCTTTGATTTGCAACAAGTAACATCTTTACTGGAGATTCTTCTTTTAGGAAAAGTATGATTTTGTATACAGATGTGCTACGACATAGACTTTATTTACGGTGCTTCGTGGCTTGCTAGTATTTTTTTAAATGCCAGTAGCATGTGTCGGTTAAACAAAAAAGGTTAACTTCTGGCAATTGAACGACTAGATTTCTTTTAGAATTGGAACACGTTTAATAATGTTATTATTATTTTTTTATTGCTTGACAAACGAGCACACAGTTCTATTGTTGGTAAGTAATGCCTGCAGTCCATGATATCAACATCTATCCTACATATCGTATAATCATTGATAGTGATATAAGATCCACATGCACTATCACTCATGAGGAGTGATTAAATGTCTCCTTTCCCATAATTGGGTCTCGGGACTAACACCATATTTCAGGCTGGTATTAAATAAAGCCTAGGTGTTCCCCGACAGAGCTGACCCATCCATATTGCACTCAAAAGCAAGCTGCGGCAAACACGTTCCTGTATCATTGTAAATAAACAACAACTGTAAACACAATAATACATGCAAACTAAACTAATTAGTATTAAAAATCTCCGTAAATGGAACTAAGTTTTGGACAAATCCCATTATTTGGAATACAAACCTACTATACATATATTCAGTATGATATTGAATACATTAATAAACATTTCTATAGCGTATTACGCATTACTTATGTCTTTTTTCTGAACGTGTGCCAATGGGACCATCGCCATAAATATCCCCCTCGGCCCGTACGAAAGAAATTCGAGACGCGCACCGAGTCGCCGGTCTAACATAGAAACGACGTTTGTTTTAATAATTTCACTACATTTGTATAATGCTATTCTCTCTACATGCACGAATGCAGATGCATTTATTTAACACGTCGCTTCTTTCGAATTATAATTTATTATTGCTACGACATTCGAAGTGTTGAAATTGTCTATTTAGCCCCCTCTGTCCGTTGTTACCTCGTTATGGAGAGTAATTCTTATATTTATTTGTATATATGTTGTTAATATGTAAATCACGTCCTAGAGTCATGACCTAAGTGGTCAACTGATGTGAGACACGACCATTTTGGTATATCACATATGTCTTATGTTTTTGATCTAACCTTGAATTTAGTAGCGGGAACGAACGTGAGAAAATTTCCGACTTACGTTTTTTAACATTCATTCTTTACCTGTAGTTCGAAAGTTTAATAAAATTAAATTTTTCTAAGCAATTAAAGTCTGTAAGAAGTTGTCGGATGCAGGTGGCTTAGGATCATGCTTTTTGGTTGTCTGTGGGGATGACCTTTATTCATCAGTGGTTCTGTGAAGGGCCGATATGATTATATTGATGATGAAGCAACTAAATACAAAACTCATTGATTAAACCCAATTTTGAAAAAAAATAACGCATAAAATCTAAAAAAATATTCAATAATATTTATTTATATATTTAATATTTATGTACACAGAGCTTTTATACAAGGAATCTAAGATAAGAAAATTATGGTCAAAGGCGCAGCTGTTTTTACAATAAAAATCTCTACCCGCAGGCCCGGTGTTGGGCATATTATCGGAAAAAAGAAACTCACAAAAAGTGTACTCACAAAAAATATAGAGAAAAGAAAATTAAATATAGGACAATATTTGTTGACAAACACATGCACATAAATTCATAAATAATTATACATATTATATATAATGTAAACATAAATAATAAATATAAATATATTATACCATACAATAAAGCTAACATAATATTTCATTATATTATATTTATATTTTCACTAATATAATATTTCTTTTCTTTCTAACTTTGAAATGTACACAATTTATTTATAAACACCTTTTTCCTTATTTAATTTATGATGCATCGTTATGGATGATCTTATAGTCATTATATGTATGATCTACATATATACTATAATATATGTAATATATAATATAACTAACTGCTGTTATTCAATCGTTTCGTTTCTTTCATTAAACCTGGCAAGTTTTTTTTCATATATAATGACAAATATTAAAATAAATAAATTCTATTTTAACTCTCATAAGTAACCAATGTTCCAGAAATAGGAAACTTTATAAAATAAGAAAGTTCCAGTTCGTGCTAGGTATTTTGATCCAATTAACTAGTACCTTATAAATACTATTTAATGTTAATACTACATCAGCTAATCTCAGTAGTCCAATAAAGTCTATTTACCTACAACAAATGATGTGCTCTCTCGTTACGAAGTAAGGCGTAAACTAATAATTTTCAATTTGCGTCCGCGGCCCTCGCAAATATGTCGACATACATCATAGTTATGGGACTGAATCAGAAATGCGCTCTGAATGTGACTAGGATTCTATATCGAAATACATGTAAACATGTCCTTGTGTGTGTATGAAATTGTATGTCAAGTCTTGCTCAAGGTCAAGTCATAATATATATATTAATCTGGATCAGTCATAGAGGATGTAAATTCTTAGATTAAGGTGCATTTTAGACAAAAATTTAAGATGTGAGGGGTATAGATGGTATTTATACTTAGAGGTTGTAAGAAGGGAAGCCTCGTAATATTCTTTAGGAGCTCCTACGTACAGTGGTAGAGCAATGCTGCAGCTTGTTTCTAGCTCACCATGAATAGGTCCACTTCACCGGGGTAGACCCACGCCTTCAGGGAATACCAACGTGAAATAGCATAACACTACTATGTTTTGTATGTTGAGTCTATTATAATCCCGATATAAATATGGGGACATTGTCTGGTGGCCTAGGACAGATTATGGACAAGTAAAAAAAAGTCTGGAAAAATTATATAGCACCAATATATACTTATCATTCATTTTAATATAGTACGTTTTTTTTTTCATGTGATGGCCGCTTTTAGCCTGAGTGCTTTTACAATTGCACCAGATTGACAGGTGACCGAGCGCTTATGGCACTCAGTCGAGACCTCCATTAGGGGGTAAACAGCACAAAATATTATACGTTTAAGTTTTAAAATTATCAGGAATTATATCATGCTGTGTTTGGCATATATAAAAAATAAGTTCAACATTGTTCATATATATTTGAGATGGACATGGTCGCCTGCAAAGAAAACTAGAATACAATTAATATCTACATAGTAAGGACACGTGTCGACACGATATGCCCACACTGCTTAGGCGAAGGTGAACTAGAGCATTTTAAAACAATTTCCAATGCGAATAACTTTTGTATTTACCACCATTTGTTGTCACCACTTAAGCATGTTGACATTTTATTTACAATCTGTACGGACTGCATCTTGTTTTTTTTAATGCTGGCAATAGTATCAAATTTACAGCTAACAACTAAACTAAGTTGAAATGCTCGTGACAGGATATGGTTCGCGACAATAACCGAATAGCGGATACGTATCTACGAACATTAGTTTCGTGGCCTAAGCTATTATATATATATATTATACTATACTTTAGAACTATTTAAAATACTACACTTTAGAGAGATTATCCCTTCAGGGCTGCAATCATCCCTTACCAATATTTCGAACTATTTGCTCGTTATCTCACCAGTAATTATTTATAAAATAAACGAAGTCGAATACTATTTAGGTCGGTATTACAGTTATAATAATTTATTCAAAAGATTCCTATTCCTATTTTTAAAATAAAAAAACTGTGACTTGGATATAGGACTCACCCTGTTGGGGTTCGACATATATTACATTTTAAATAGTCGGTGATTGAAATATTCTATTCTAATAACTTAAGCAATAACATACAGTTTATATCTGACATTAATATTTATATTTAAATTATGATTGGTTAATTGATTTTTATGTATCTATATCTTCCTCGGTAGATATCGCAGTTATAAACTAGATATAGTTAAATCGGATCGAACGGGGCTGGAGTATGATTTCTAGAATAACATTATAACTAATATTTTGGCGGTTTTTTGTCCGGTTAAAAAACTGTCAGTTCACATGGATTACAATGTATTTGTACAATTAATTCTTATTGAGCATAAATATGGGTATCATAGGTAGGAATCATTTATCATAAGATGAACTGTATGCTCGTTTATAGCCCCAAAAAATGATTATCATAATATTTATATATATACAATTATATCATGAGTTCAAACAATATGTCGTGTCAATGCTACTTTGATTCCTAGACGAAGCCGATATTTGTATAACATGTATGTATATCGTTGGATTTCCGATCTGGGTATATTTTTATTGTCCCCCTGTTTTATATATATGTAGACCATTTTCTATGTTTATCACTTGTATTATGTATGAAGACAGAATTTTCGGGTCTGGGGGTAAATATGTATGTTTCGTGTTTTTGTAGTTACATCTGAACCTACCTTCAATCTTATCACACACACGACATCAGAATGGTTTAGGGACGGTGAGTGAGTTTGTGTTTACGCAAATTCTTATGGGACTATAATATATCTTCTGCAGACGACGTCATCAGAAGACATGGTGTGGTCGAAATCAAACAAAGAGGACATCTTTATATACTGCGTAATTAACAGTGGTAGAGCTACACTGCAGTTTGTTTCTAACTGATGAATGAATGGGTCAGCACGTCCTCACAGAATGCCAGCGTAAAAGAGCAGCATGATGCTGCTGTGTTTCGTCTGGTGAGTGTAGGGATCCGGAGATCTTTATAACTGGTGACGAGGCATTCCATCTCAGTCCTCAAGGTTGACAACGCATCTGCTTTATGATGTCTGAACTGTGTTATCGTTTGTTAATCGAGTGCAGTTTAAAACAAAATGTTACCGTTAATTTCATATATAAATATAGAGTTTAGACATGCATATGACACGCGATAGTACGAGGGTGAGGATGGTAGCTTAAATATCAGCAAGACAATGGGCTACCCATGGCTGGCTTGTAGAACAAATAACCGATGGGCAAGAAAGGTTCTGGTGATAGGTAATGATTATAGAACTTTGATAAACTTTACCTAAGAATAAATTAAAGCTATCTCCTATTATTTAATTTCATATTTTTTATTTGAATTATGTTTACATTTAAGGAGGATTATTAAGTTATTAAATATTTAGTTATTTCATTATTGTATTGTTCACTTTATCGTATTACGCACAATGATTTAAATATGAGAAGAGGAGAAAGAAGTAAAACCGATTTCAAATTTTAATACTTAGATATATAGCATAATGTTTTGGTAATATGTTCATCTCTTTTTTAAAAATAATTATATTTTTATGTGAATATATTAATTATAACGTAATTTTCATCTACTTTCATATATCTATCATAACTTAATGCATAATATGTGCAGACCTACTTTATTACTGTGCTTAAATAACTTAACGATCGAGTAGTATGTTTTGCCGTATCGCCCCCAATCAGAATACATAACGTTGCCACATAGAGGCAACCTCTAGATGGACATTGCCAACGCGCCATCCAATCTCACGGAACACAATACCACTGGCACACGCGTTTAACGGAAAAATAAATGGAATAACAACGGTAAAACTTGCGCACTATTGTAATAGGAACAGAGATGGGAAAAGAAACTACGCGAACGGACCTTGTCTATGACTTTTTGTTTCAGGTTTTTATCGAGACGAATTTTTGCTCTCACAAACACCTGTTATACGTTAACCGTGGGTCATTGTGAGGCCAGGCGCCTCTCGCGGGGGCCGGCCGAGGACTGCCCGCGATTGTTTACCGACCTCGCGTCGACAGCAAAGAACCTAGCTTGTGGATGTTGTGCCACATTTTTAGGTAACATGTCATTGCCTCTCAGAGGAATTTGACGTTTCTTTTTTTTTTAGAATAGAATTTTAAGTTGGAATCTAAGTAAATGAGCAAACTTAATGAAAAGTAAAAACTTATAACAATAAGTTGAAAACTAAAAAGTATTGCCTACATTAAAGTTGATTGTTGGCACACATTGGGAACATGTTATCTTTTATAATAAATATTAGCAACATCTTTTTTAATTTAGATAAGTTAACCAGAAAAATCACACACTAAAAATGATAATTTTTTAAATTGCCGTCATTAAATGCCCTCTATAATTAATATACGGATATTAGAAAATAACTCTATGCAATTTCTCTGCTGGGGCGAATCGTATCATATGCAAAGATGTTCAAAACGAATACGATTTAGAGACAAATTAAAAATTTGATGAAATATTTTGTTTATAGAAACGAATGGCAAACGAGCTATCAAAGTCGCGTGCCATTAAAAATAAAACGTGCATGACAATAAACAATAAATGTAAGAATTTAGCCGAATGAAACCGTAACCGATAAGCGTATTTACAAATATGTTTTAACCTTCTGGAAATATAATATATGCTGGTAATAGCATTTGCGCAGTATGGCGTAAGAATATGTTTAATGTTCAATATATTAAAAAAGTCTATGACGATTAAGATTAATGTGCGTGTGAAATATACGAATACGGGGTAGTCAGTAGAATTCACCACGTGTTCGGTGGTGAAGAAAAACATCATTGCAAACGTCCACAAATCTTTTGGAAAATTTAGAAATCCGCCAACTCGCAGCGTGCTGCGTGATACACTATACTCCAACATTCCCTCTAGGGGGATGGCTTATGCTCAATACGGTGATATAGTAGTTTTCACAAGAAACCGGAGATGTAAGGACACGCAGTCGAATAAAAATATCACGATAAGTCCGCGTTGGAAAAGCGATGTGTTTTACATTGTCGCGTATAAAACTACAGCGTTAAATATTTAACAAAAACCAATAAAATATATTCGACTTTTTTATATATGTTTATAAAAAAAACAAGTTTATAACATTTGACAGGTCCGGTCAATCCCCGTCATCCCCGAGGACTGTAATGGAGTGTTTCGTTAACCAGTTACAGGATCTGGCGTTCCCTAAACTGACAGCATGAAACAATAGTTTGTTTCTATTCTACGCTGGTTTTCGTTGAAGACGTGGTTTTTTCGAGAGCGACCCATTCACGATCCAGTTAAAAATAAGCTGTGTTCTATCACTTATTGCGCTTAAGTATAATTTACAATCCTAACATGTTGTGTATCGTAATTTCATGTATATCGTCTCTGTTACAGTACTTATATGTGCTAATCAGAGTTTCAAAGACGCACGTTAACACTTGATTTTAACGTTATACAATTAGTGGAAATCGAAGCCGTGATCGAAGTTTACTAAATGCCACGTTATAGTAGATTTTATATAGGAACAAAATAGAGAAATCTAATACAAAGAAAAAATAAAATAAATTTAATACCTTATTGAAATATTATCACAATATTATAATTAAATCTATAACAATAGGTGGTAATAAATATAATATTTAACTGTAAACAATTTTTCAATGGTTAAAAAAATAATATGCGTCTTAATTCAATAATATCAGGAATTACGAACAGAAAAAAAGTATTCATGTAAACATTAATGTATAGGATAGTTAAATCACATTTCTATGTACAAACATTTCATTTTATTTATGTATTGGCGCCTGCTTACGTTCACAGACAAAATATTGCTAAAATAATTTTAGTAGGCGCCTTAACATTAATGTATACAAATAATATATAACAATTACGCCTCATTTACTACACTTTAATGTAACGTAAATTTATTACTAATATATATTAATAAAATCTATATAACTTCCTGCTACGCGGTTACGACTGCTTGCGGATATATGATCAAAGAATGGTCGTGTTGTGGCAATGGTGAATGTTTTTTCTTCCGAGGAATAATATCAGTACCCCACGTCCATTGTAAAACAAACGAATAAATAATACCATCAAATCTTTTTTTCATATTTTATTTTAATTATATGTAAATGATAATAAATGGTTGTAAAATCGAAACGTAGAAACGGTCTGTGAAACTTAAGATCGTATTTTCGAATCTACCGTTTTACTATTGTCTTGAACCATCTCCCAGAACAAGCATTTTCAGCTCACCTGGAGTGGTTAACCGGAATAATAGTCATGTTAATAGCATTGCTAATGAAGATGAACTAGACTACAGCGGTATCCTGTAGTTAAATTAATTGTGAAGGATAAATTACAAGGCCGTAAGTATTTGAGAGCCATCGTAGCTCTGTGTTCGGGCGTACATGTTTTAATACATGTTCGCGAGTGAACCTGATACGATTCCTGGTGCCGACGCAATTGTTTATAACAATTTTAATTGGTAAATTTGTGCTAATTTTGCCGATCAATATTTACCATCTTATATATTTGTCATGATATATTTATCAGTTGACAATCGTAGTACTTTTTGATTAAGCAATAAAATAGCTCTAAGCTAAGAATAGATTTCTGTTAATTATAATTTTATAAGAGGGCTATTTAATGTCTAAAATGCATCCCCACCATTAGGACAGCAAGCGTGAGTCCAAGGAAGTAACCAGCCAGCACGTCGCTCCAGTGATGCTTGCAATCGGAGACACGGGAGAGCGCTATGAACCAGCTCAGCATCACGGCAATGAACTGCAGTGAGTGGCGCAGCACCCTCGTTCCTCGCCAAACCATACGTTTCTCCAGATAGAACTAGTTATAATCCCGTTAACCTCTCCAACTAAGCTTAATTGCTTGAACAGCTCAAGCAATTAACGCAATTAATTAATTAAATGATGGCGGTGTCCAACTCAAGCCGTAAAGTATATCAGGCGTACCCATAAGGCTTTTGATGCTATATTTGTTATATATGTATTTTATAATTACGCATATATTGTTTGTTTATATAATATAATAATATTTTACGACAAGTTCTTTAAGCATACACCTACCTCATTTCATCTCTGCATTGCCCTAAGGTTGACTGGTAGAGAATACCTAAGGCATCAAGTTCACCTTTATACATATTGTATATGAAGCTTAAATAAATAAATGAATAAAGCAGTAGTGTAAACTACTCGGTACATATTAGAATACTAACGATGGTATATAATGAGATTTGGTGATAACAAAAATATACACACTTAGAACAATAAAGTAAAATATAACCTACATTAAAGTCGTACTATTGGGTTGAGGTCTTGGACGACGAAATGGATGCTAATCTGCCAAGCAGGTCCACTTTGGATTGGTAGAGTTCACAAGGAAACAATGGGAGCATATGATAAAAATATTTTTTTAATTATATTTCTCAGGCTTCGAACTCGGTTAGCTAGCAGCACCTTTCCACTGAGATACTATGGCTATAGTCATGCAGATGAATTATCAGAATGGTCATAATAATAGTCGAAGCATCAATATGTAAATGATATTAAATGGTTGTAAAATAAACCGTATAACCGTTCAGGAAGAGAACTTTGTGATGGGTTTAAGCGTTAATTGCCTGATGGTTTATGGTACGGTCTGCGAAACTTAAGGTCGTAAATTCGAATCCGCCATAAGGCTATTGTCGTGAAGCAACTCCTAGCACAAGCATTTTCAGCTTAGTTGGAGTGGTTAACCGGAATATTAGTTATGCATAATAGCATTGCTAATATTCTTTTGAAAAAAAAAAGTACAGTAAGTGAAAACTTACGGCTAAGTAAACCATCGTGTAGGATGACCACGCGGAATGTCCGCTGAGGAAGGACATGTGCATGTCGCTGAACTTCTCCGTGAGGATGCCGGTGCACGTGTACTCGTGAGCCTGGATTTACCTCCCCCGCCACTCCACCAGGCTGCAGTCAATTGATGGATTGCAGAGCTGACGAAATTAAAGGAAAAGCTTAACAAAAGTATTATAAATATTGAAAGAGATATTTTTGCAATTATTTCTAAGATAAAATACTTTATCTTGATATGTCTATAATATGCTTTTTTATAAAAATACGAATGTCAAATTACAAGACAGCTCATCTGATGGAAATTATTGCCGTCCATAAATACGTACACCCATCGTCGACTGTGGTTGAATGCCTCGCGATCAGTAACTAGATGAGATGGAATGTCTTGTTACTGGTAATTGGCAATTCACGTTGCAGCCAGAAACAAATTTGTTTTGGAAAATAATAATCTCAAAAGTGTAAATTTTTATATATACAATATAGATTATTAAGGACATCGGCACAAGAAAGTTTCTGTTTAATCTTTTTAAAATTAATAAAAACAATATGGATACACAAACGTTAGGCCTGATCTAATAATAATATTAATAAGCAATATGTAATTTAAACATTACAGACTAATAGGAAAAGAGACATTGATAATATTTTTGTGTAAAATAAACACAATAATTATTTTGAAATGATAATGATTGAAGTTAATCGAGAAATTACAATAGTGAATAGGCTTTATAGAATACGCTGATGTAATTTTCTGCAATTATGTGTATTGTGTTCTTTACAAAAATACATGGACATCAATATTAAAATAGGTATACTTAATTAAATAACACTATATTAACAAAGATATCAACACATCGGAACTGTTTAAGGAAAAACAAGTCAATAATCTACGAGTATTACGCGTGCATCGATTATAATATGTGCTTTATTATAAGATTGATTCACAAAGCAAGATGTTAAAAGATACTATTAATTACTACAAGCAATAAAACAGACGATTAAAATTCTTATCATTGTTCGGGAATCGAGGACTTCACAGATTTAGCACTTTTCAAGTGCTCTTTGCATATAGAATAAACTTTTAATTAACAAGCATTTAGTAGCTTGACCTTTTTAGAGATTTCATTATATTCATTCACACACACATACGTTTTTTTTTCATTACATTAAGACTCACAAATGAGCACACAGTTCACCTTGTGGCAAGTGATTTCTGCGGCCTATGACATCTAAATTCGTCATAATGCAGATCACCAGATGTCACCCTTGAGGACTGAGATGGAATGCCTCGTCACCAGTAACAATGGTCTCCGGATCCCTACACCTATAAGACGAAACACAGCAGCATTATGGTGCTATTTTATGCTGGTATTCTTCGAGGGCGTGGTCCTACCCCCGGTCGAGCCGACCCGCTCATTCTGCGGCCAGAAACAAACTGCAGTATAACTGTACCACGGTTAAAATATGTAACCAGATCTTCACTCCTCAGTTGCTGTCACTTATGCCGAGTCTTTTGATACATAGTAAAGGATTCATAATATATCGACACAAACACAGTTAACGAATCTTTGAGAAAACTATATTCTAATTGCAACGTAGATACGCCACGTGGAATTTAATTACTTTAGGTCAAGTTTGAATTATTTACCTTGACCTGATATATTTAAATATTATACTTTTTAATAGGTAAAGAAGATTATTTTGATTAAGATTCAGAGTAGCGCCTCCTGGTTTTGATTCCTAGACGAGAAATACATTGTGTATATCTTCTATGTTTTTCTATATTATTGCACGCTTATTATATAAGGCTAGGAAAGGGAACGATAAATTAGTATTAATTTTATATTATATTATTAATAGAATTTGAGAGAAGAGTTATTTCATAGTGCAGTCATTCACCGCACTCTAACATAACGCAATTGAAGTCACCGTGCTCGAAATGGAAAACAGAGGACTGATTGAATGCATCATAATATGTAATCAGATCTTCGATACTTCGTTCCTTAAGAACTCCTTAGGTCACATATGCTGAGTCGTGGGGTTTTTAACCTGGCAACTCGTTTCACTAACATTTATTGAAGTTATTAAATTGCAACGTAAGCCACGTTGCAATTTAATAACTTCAAGTCAAGTTTGAATTTGACCTACTATTTAATTTAAACTTGACCTGTTAATCACATTCGCTAGAACACTATAACTGAAACTGATAACTATAATTATATTTTTACACGCTTTGGTTGCATGCGCTCCTCACATAGTTGGGTTGACATATTTTTTATTTTAGTAAAGTAAAGGAATAATCTACACATATAGACCCAATTGTTGGGCATAGACCTTCTCACAAGAGGATATTAAAGTAGGCCGCCATGTAGCTCCGTTGCGTATTTTTCAACACCACTTGTCTATGGAATATTTTTTTACATGTTTTCTGGTTAACAGTTCTGGTGTATTCATCTATATATATATATATATATATATATATATATATATATATATATATATATATATATATATATATATATATACTACAGACATATCTTCAAAACGTTTTTTTAAATTGTTCTTAAACATGTTCTCACAAAATCGCCGCCAAGCACCTGGTAAATAGGCAATTAAAAATGCAAATAACAATTTAACTGTCGCCGACAACACGGATGGTGTTCGGTTTACTGGAGTACCGGCTACGAATTCTGGTCTAACGTACCTTAATTTATATATAAGAGATGAAACCGCAATCAACGAAGTATTAATTAGTACAAGATAGATGCAAGTATCGTATATCCGTTGCTATGAGGAAAACACGAAATATATTTATATGATAACGATAAAGTGGATACATTACCTGTTATCAATCTAATCCGTCCTCCCTTTAGATAGTGATCCGAGTCGAGGTCTCGTGCCTCCTTATGAGGGGCCCTCGGATCGTATTATCGCCCCCCTCTGTTGTCGTCGACGTTCTTCGTCCACAGGTGTCAGAGTGCAGCGGTGATGCAGCAGCTGTCTCCGCGCCAGCTTCGCAGCATCGTCGTTGTCTCCCTACTCAGCGGGCCTCCCGTTCGCGAGTCTAATTAGATAAAGCTGTAAAGGTCTCTGGACCAACACAAAAAAAAAACCACCTACTTATATTTCGTAGTAAACCTTACAATGTTATATTTACGACAAGTTGAAGAGGAAGTACGCAGGTGGAAGTATCGTACACTGTGCTAATTTATAGCGAGGCCTATGGCAGTGCGAAAATTATATGCTTAGATGATTTTTAAACAAGTTTTACCGCTTTTGTTTAAAATTAACTTTTTTTTTATATTTTTTCCTTTTTCATAGGTGATATATAATATAATTTTATAACAAAGATGGATTATATATTATTGATTATAAATTTATGTATTTTTTTATGAAACTATCTTTTCATCTAGCTGTACTAACATGATGGAGCGTAAATAATGCTAATAAAACGTTTTAAAAATATGTTTTTTTTAATCAGGTTCGATTTTTTTTCCGTCCCATCATCAAAGGTGTCATTAGTACTATCGTCTGTCATCGTTTTCGGAAGCGGTCTCTTAATACCAAATATATTGTAATACATTTAGTTGATACAAAATATATTGTTTGTATAATATTTCATTAACGTCAGGTATATATTTTTATTGTTAAAGAAGCTTAGTTTTCACATTTCGGTCTTAGGACGTCGTTTGAGCTTAATACGAAAGTTTTCGGTGTAATAAAAGTACAGTGAAAGTTCTTTCAGATGCCCTTTAGACTGGGTCATGGTCGGATATAAAAAGAGGGGTTCGAGCATGACCTGGCTCCCGCCCAGTTTGTACGAAGTATGCCACATGTCTAATGTACGTGTCTGCGACATGTGTCAGAGAAGTAATTCGCCTATAAGAGAACTTTTCTATAACAATATGCAGTATGTAATAAGGGAACAGTTTCCGTTCTTAATTTTATTGTAGACGATTTTATCGACGACAACATTGTAACTGATAATTCGACTCGTATTTTTCGGAAATCACCCAGAAATTCTAGGGAGATAAGCACGATTAGTTTATGTTGTTATGGTAGGGAAAGATCACAAAATTATTCCTCAAAAAATTTCTTAACTTGTTATATGTCATTAACTTAACTTGTATGTTACTATTTTACACTGTTCATTAAAATAGTGCTAGTTCCCAGGCGTAGTCGACCTTCCATGAGATACATACATACATGACCACATAACATGATAAAAAGAGGACTAAGGTAGGAGAGGGTTAATCAGTTCACGGACCCCTCAGTTCCGTGAGCCATATGTCCGACGAAGCTTTAAGAGCCGCATAGGCTAACAGCATCTAGACAGGGTTAATACCCTGTAAAAGTATTCAACTGATACGATTTTTTTTTCGAGAATCGGGAACTTTTCTTGGTAACCATGACTTTCTTATTTATTTCAATAACTATGAGTTAACACATAGCGAGTGCATTTTTTGTATATTAAAAAACATACTTAAATTGTGATATTCACACATGATTTTTCACGTAAACGCGACAATAGTTAAAATCGTGTATTATATAAATAATACACGACTACCTAATTAAAATATTATATTACTTTCTGTCATTACAATATATTCCGTATCTTTCGTATAGTACGTAGTTAATACACATATAAACAGTTTCACATCTTTCATAAAAAGTATGCAGTGAACATTTTCAGTAATTATGGTTATTACGAGGGGAGTTCCTATTTTGCGGATCGGACGTAAAGTGAATTATACATTAATTTATTTTTCCCTTTAGCTCAAATAATTTATATAAACCTTCACTGGCCACTCTCCATACATTGCACGGCCCACTGAACGAAGTTCAAAGACAGTTATGAAATTAAGTTTAAATAACAGATCTATATATCCTTTTTTTTATAAACTAATTAAAATCAATATTGTTCATGGGGATACAGAGATATTTAAAAAATAAGATAAGAATTTTAGGTTATATCATTTGATTTTGGTGTCAATACACTAACTCCTGAACATCATCAGCTTAAATATTATTTATATTACTATACTTTATGACGCAGACCTAATTCAATGAACGCCAAGACTTTGATGACAAGTATGTAAAAATGAAATGTTTTTTTCCATAGATATTTCATTAGTCCTTGAGAGCACGAGTAGCTGGGCCTAAAATGGCCCGTGTCCTTTTCTCGTACATGTCACAGACACAGTACTAAAATTGTGAACGGAAGAACAAAGACAAATACATAATACTTGGCATTTTTGCGCATTTCGCCCATGTACTGAATCGATGATTGCTATGCAAAACAAATTCTGATCTAGGTGTGTTGTATATGTAGTTAGGACCCATATCTCTGACACTACCCATACGTACCGAGTATCCAAATATGTGAAACAAATTATCTTCGTTTTCTCGACTTAAATATATCCGAACGTCCAACGATGAAAATATCAAAATATCGCCGTGGATATTGATATTCATCAATCGTCTGTAAAAATATAGCGCGTATCGTCGTTGAACGTGGAGGTTTCGCAAACATTCCTTACTTTTTCTCACAAATAGTCATATTATTAGTTCCGTATAACCTTGCGCTTCACATTGAGTACCTTTCAACGTAGGGCTGCCAACTAATCAAAGTTTTATTACCAAATTCTGAATAATGATGTCCTACTAGGCGATTTCAACCACCGTTATGTTTTAGTGCAGATGAAATAATTATTATGCCGTATGATTATAGAATTATTATACCGTAATTGAGGCTCGATTAAAGCGCCTTGAAACGTTGCAAAACAAAATTCTCCGTAGGGCGACAGGCGCTCCATGGTTTGTAAGGAACTCGGAATTACACCGAGACCTTAAGATACCCTCCATAAGGAAGTACTTTAAACAAATATCTCTACGAAATTTCAATTCGTAGTGACTACACCCCCGTGAGGGACACCCCTCGTAACAAAAGACGTCGTAAATACGCAATCATAATACCAGATGATATTCTGACGGCAAACATTAACTTTGACACAGTCCTTTCCGCGCCGAGCGGCGAGGGCTTAACCGCGGACCGACCAACGTCACCGACGCGCGCACACCAACATTACACAATCCGTACTCGTAAATTGAGACACGCCACACCGCACTCGCCGGCGAGAGCGCGACGTCGTCTTCCTCGCACAGCGGCTTACACGCGATTTACTCGTGTTCTAGCCGCTTCTAAATATCGACCTGTCCACCCTTTAGAAATATATTGTTAGTACTTAAGTTGAATACATAGTCAGATTTTTTCTAAAATAACCAAAACCTATAGTTCAACCCTTTGTTTATTTCCCAATCACGAGTTGACTCTACAGTAATGACGATAATATTTTTACTGTCCCCTTATCGAAATTCCCGATTCGATTGTGTCTCCAGCATATTACCCTATCCTATTAAGCGACTTTTCTTACCACCTACAAATAACTAACATGACCTCAACGATTGTGCTGTCAAAGGCTCCTTCTATGTCAATGAAGGCCAACGCACTTTTTTCAGTCTAAATAAAAAAAAATAGGCTGAAATATTATTAGTCTTAAACTTTAAATGAAATAAACCAGTCAGTAATGTGCGAATTAAACAAATATGTGACAAATATACTTTTCTATTATTGTCGTTTATTCGGCAACCCTGGTGTCGCTTCTAGCGCCAGCGGACTTACTTGTCAGTGGTGCACAGTGATGTCACAGATACGCTGAATGTTAAATTGACGTGTTCAGTATGCGCGTGTCAGTGTCGGCTCTTGTTTATTTTTGGCAACCGCGGATATAAATGCGTATCTCTTTTTAATGTACAATTTTATTTAACTTTAATGCCCTTGGTTTATTTCACACACGATTATATAAATTTTTTATTACATTTATAGTAACAGATGAGAACACAGTTCGCCTGATGGCATGTGATTCCTGCGGCTCATGACGTCTGCATTCGTCCTTGACAAGGAATCAAAATGAAGATGCTTTGTCGCCAATGGGGACTGAGATGGAATGCCTCGTCACCAGTAATAAAGGTCTCCACATCCTTACACTCACGGGACGAAACACATTAGAATGCTACTGTATTTTTTCCACTGATAAAAATATCTACTGGTTACCAGATCAACTGCACAGTATATTCTTTAATATTGAAGGAGACAAACAATAGTTCATCGAATTCACAGTTCACATGATTTCACCACGTGACATCTATATCTATCCTCAAGAATGATTCAAGATAAACATTGGTTAACACAACTGAAGACTAAGATAGTACGCCTCTGCCTGTGATACACTCACCATACAGAGTTATGATGCTACTTCATTCTGTAAGTGGCAGGCCGTCCCCGACCGAGCCGACCCATTCATATTACAGTTGGCAAGTATCTGTGGTGCCGCTTCGTTTGAGTTTTAATTATAAATATTTTTTTTAAACATTACGATGATAGTCGAATGGTGGATTCGAACCTACTACCTTAAATTTCGCAAACCGTACCCTAAACTATTAGGCTATTCACGCGTCGAACTCATGGAATACCATGTTTCGGCATCTGTCAATATATCATTTTTTTTTCTCCCGCGTGTCTAATTTATCTATAATAAATTTTCACGAAGCCACACGACACTTTTTCTGCTCAATGTTAAGTTTGTGCGGCACCCATGTCTATTAACGCTAACAGATTATTCCAAGACTAACATTCATGCCATATAATTTACAATATTACTGATTCAATGCCCAATTCTCGTCTGATTACCGCTGTTAGCCCGAGGGTTTTTACAGTTTCGCCGAGTTGAGAGGTGACCGAGCGCTTATGGCGCTCAGTCGACACCACTGTGGGTGGGTAACCAGCACTTGGGCTCCCAAGAGGGAGCTTCGGCTTGGACCGTTACCCTGTTCCACGAGAGCGTCCGACTCGAGGGTGCCCGAGAGGGCCGAACTTTGGCTCTACATTAATATCTCTATTATTATCATTGGACATCTGTATCACCACTTCGGATGCGTGGGCGCTGGAGAAGAAGTGGCGCAAAAAACTCCAGCGACGCTTCTATCTGTCAATACAGATTGAAGCATCGCTGGAGTCAGTCAATACTGGAGAGAACCGGTTTGTGACATGCCAGTATCGCGAATAACCTTGTTTGCAACGCTCTCGCCGATTCTCGCTGTACGTTTTTAATTCGTCGGTTTAAACGAATATTTTTTTTGACAGTTTCATCATTTTCTTGAGTAACCGCGATTGGGCGCCAAGATGTCTTCGCCTCATCTACAAAGCTTGCCCCGTCCCTTTTTTAAATTCAGATAAACGATTAAAAACTTACAAATTACCAATCAGACTCAAAAAGTCGTACTTCAAAACAAGCATGCGGCTTAATCTTTTCTTATAGAAAAATCACAACACGAAATTCCCGCCAAATTCTAGTAGGAAAAAATACATTTGGAAAGTAATAATTCGATTCGTGTTCCATTTTCAAATTAATCAGCAAATATGCGATGATGTATAACTTGGCAGTGTCAAAAAAATGATTAAAGAGTAATTTTATTTTAGTATGACCCTCGTAGTTAACTGTAATGATTTTTATCAAACAATATGGATATATAGATCAGTTAAGGAGTGAAGTGCTTGCACATTCACGTGTTTAGTATTGTTATACATCGGCAAAGCCCTCGCGACGTATAGTAAGCGATAATTACTATCTAGCGTGCGCAGATAGTAGGAACGTGCTGATAAAACTAGTCATTCAACGTACACGTCAGACGCTGCGTGGAGACAACACGTTGTCATGATTACGGTTTATTTTTGAAAATGACTTCATTTTTATCTACCAGGTTACAAAGGACACAATACCCGTCCAATGTCTACCTATCGATGATATATGATGACTAACTAATATTTATATATTAGGCCCATTTTGATATTTTTTTTTATGGCACTGGAAATAATGGAAAATGAATATACAGTTCATCTGTTGGTAATGTGATCCCCGTGGCTCATGTCAACCGATGTCTTTTGTTTATAACTGCTAAAATATTTTGGGCAGTTGATATCATCTGGCAATAACCAGAAGACATCGCCGTGGCCGAAATCGACCAGGAGGACATTATCATAATAATTATTATAAAACTTATTGTGAACATATTTTTAAAATTAAACTACTAACGCTGACTCTGTCGTGGTGCAGCTAGAAATTACTACCTCGGAAGACCTAACGCCACAATATTAAACAATATTCTCCATAAACAACTCACCTTATTTTTTTTATTACATTGAGATTACATAGTTCATCTGATGGCAAGTGATTACTGCGGCCTATGACGTCTACATTCATCCTTGACCAGGGATTATAATGCAGACGCGTTGTTACCCTTGAGGACTGAGATGGAATGCCTCCTCACCAGTAATATATTTCTCCGGATCCCTACACTCAATAGACGAAGCACAGTAATATTAAACTGGTATTTCACGCAGGTATTGTGAGGGCCTGGTCCTGCCCCGGTCGAGCTAACCCATTCATTCTGCAATGTAGTTCTACCACTGTTAAGCGACCACTTTTTGTCCTTAGTAGAAGCAATTTTATGTATACATATACATATTATATATGAATCCATGCATGTATAAATTTTTCCATATACATATTATATATGAATCCATGCATGTATAAATTTTTCCATATAGTATTCCAGTAAATGGTTATTATTATTATTATTATTATTAATGAAGTATACGAATGATAAGTCATACTAGCATAGCCAATCTCTTACTCGGAGTCTATTGTTATCGAGAATACGTAAGCTGATATTGAATTGTTATGATATGGAATAATATATATAAGGACCAATCATATAGTCTTCTTTACCGCTGCCAAAACTGCGTGATCTCAATCTCGTAGATTCCGCCTTACCTAAAACATTTATGGTGATACGAAGATTAATAAAACGTACTGGCTATAGAATGAATTGGTCAGCTCAACCGGAGTAGGACCGCGCCCTCACATACCAGTATACCAGTGTAAAATAGCAGTTTCGTTTGGTGAGTGCAGGGATCCAGAGGCCTTTGTTACTGGTGATTAAGCATTTTATCTCAGTCCTCAAGGGTATCAACATATCTGCATTATGATTCCTTGTCAAGGATGTAGATGTCATGGGGCGCAGAAACCACTTACCATCAGGTGAACTGTGTACTCGTTTGTTACTCTCAAAGTAATAAAAAAAGGGTTAATTGAAACGAAGATTTATATATAATACAACATGAGCTTAGATTAACTTTACGAATTGTGTCGACATTGTTTTAGGTAAGGCGAAATACATAAATATATAATTATCAAAAACAAGTAGGCAAAGCAAGTTCCATGGAAATATATAGTATATATAGTTATATAATTAAAATTATAATATTCAACTCGTTTAATTACGTCAACATTTTAGTAGATATATGTATATATTTATAATTAATTTTGTTTAAATAAATCCCTTCCTTATTGGCGGGGCCACGGGAACGCTTTCGCACACCTCCGCGACCCCGCCAGCGCTGGCCGGCAAGCTGGCCCCTCCTTCGGGGGGAGGACATCCCCCTCTCCACCCCTCTCCTGCAAGGCGCGCCGGAACACGGACGCGCCCTCCATCTCGGCCTCCTCTGTAGGTGGGAAACGAACTCCCCCGAGTCCGCCCCCCAGAGGCCAATGGGGCCAGGAAAGCAATAAGCCAACCCAGCCCCCTGCGGCGGATCTGGTCTGCGGTTCCACCGCCGACCGATGTTCGGCCGCGGAGGAAGGGAGAGTGGCAACGAAACACACACTCCTCTTCCCCCGCGGCCCCACCACAGCCGCATCATGCGGTGCGACCCCCGCTTGAGTCGCAGAGGATAGGGAGAGCGGCAACGCAACACCGACACTCCTCTCCCTCCGCGACTCCGCCTCGGTTACTGAGGGCGGCGAAGGCGGCCTCGCTCCGCCACTTCCGCCTCCAGCAGTCCACCGACACGCTTCCGAGGCGAGCTCCTTACTAGCCCACCCGGAGCGGCCACCTCGGGCCGGCCACAGAGCGCCTTAGGCCGGCCATTTGGGTTCCTCTTAGCTTCACCGTGGGTGACCAAGCCACGGTTACTAAGCCCCCCCGCTACGACAAAGCGAGAACCCCCGGGGGGGGGGGGGACCGCTGCATACCTGTTGCAACCCATCGACTTTGTTTACCAACCAGATATAATGATACGTGGAAACGTGCCACAATTCATCCCAATACAGTTTATTAATGCCGCCCGTACACGCACGGGCGTTGTTATGGTTGGTACGCTTCCGTTAGCGGACTGGTACGCACGGGCTCTACCGTGGAAAGGAACAACTGCCGGTAATCGGATCGTTGACTCGTAAAAATAAACACGCACCGGCCTACCCGCGACTTGAACCAATTTTTTTTTTATTTATTATTATAGTGACGCGTACTAAGACCAGCCGACCGATTATGCTTACTTTCGTTATCGCGCGAATTTCACGTTACACCTGGCGCTTGTAAAATTGGTTAGTTTCTTTATTTTCTTGTTATTTGATGTTTCTTCCGAAGGTCAATCGAGCGCACAGTTGCCAGGTCATTATTGCTGCCTACATCCATTAAGAATGAAGATTCTGATCTATCCCACCCCACTGCAACCCACAATCATTTTTGAAGATAGATACTTATCTATCGGCAAAACAAACAGATGAAGTCTACAATATTGTTTAAAATATATATATATATCGTAAGACGAAAAAACTTTGTTTAATGTTACTTTGTTTTAAAACATTCGAATAATTCGTTTGTTTTTTACTTGACAGTTACTTATAAAATAAAACAGTTTCTTTTTTCTACTCTAAGTATAATAGCTTAGCCATGCACATTAAGTTAATTGAAAGTAACATAGCTATCTAGGTTCTAATTCGAGACAGCAATGTATCAAATGTCGGATCTCGCAGCGTTGTCAACGTGTGGGAAGTTCACGCTTGGACGCCGACCTTGCCCCTTCCTGTGCCCAACGCACGAAGAGATCGCGTACGTCACCTTTTCTATTGGCTATTTGAAAAATGCATATTACTGCGTAACTCTTTACTTTTTTATTTATTATGATCATTATTATATATAATATACCATACAATCCAATATCCAATCTTGAAACTAGCAAAATTTGAATTTGTTAATTATGTTAATAATGGTAAAAAGCGGTACCTTTCGAGAGATTCCTTCAAACAATTTAGCTTCCACTAATCTTCGGCGTATCAGTCTTGACGAGATGTTTCTTGGGTTATCAGGCGAAAAACCTTCATTTTTAATCTGGTTGGAGCCTTTACTTGGGTCTTTTTAGCAACACGAACGATTAGCGTATCTTATCTGGGAGAGGTTTTTCTTGGCCGAGCCTTTCTAAGAACATTTTCAACAGTTCCATGTGTTTTATAATGATAAATTGCATTAAAAACTTTCTTAACAGAACAATTTAAATGCTCAGCTATTCTTTTGTACGCCCACTTATTATCTATATGTAAATTAAAAATTATTTGCCTAATTGACGCGTCACAACTTTTAGTTTTGCCCATTTTGAACAAAATAAAATTTAGATAAAATTTTAAATTGCCGCCAATATAATAGAAAAAGCCAAGAAATAAATATTATTCTCCAATTTCAAAAAAAGAACGAGCGAAGAGAACTAACATTTGTATGTTGAAGTATTACTTTCTTTATTCATAAGAAGTGTTTCAGATTATATGACCAGCACTGTATATATGAAGTAGCGAAAAACTTCTAAATTGAAGAACGAAGAATCAACTACAAGCGGGTGACAAAAGTCACAGCTGTCTATGTTCGAGGGGAGTTTCAGACCAACCATCATACGGACAAGACCTGGCTGTATGGACTAAAGTCCTTTGCCTTTCCCATTAGGGATAAATTAATATCATCATCATATGTTCGCGATACAAATATAGCAACTGTAATTCACCAACTTGTACAATGGCATGAATAGTTGATCACCGTCAATTTAATAAAAATAATAAATATTAATAATAAAATAATAAAAATAAAAAACAATCAATAATAAAAAAAAGTTATTTAAATATCAATTACACAACGTTATCTATATCAAGTCGTTATAATAGTACTGTTTCATTACACAAGTAATAATTCGTAGGAAATAAGTTCTTTACATAATTAGATATATTTAGTCGTTGCGAGTAGATAAGTATATCGTTAAATCCATGTACAGTCATGGACAAATACGCCACAGACTTATCCCAAGCCATATAACTCAAAATTCTAATTTATAAGTAGACACGAACAAAATATAGCTTTCCAACCCATTCACGACTCGACAAACTGCAGTGTGGCTTTAACAATGTTAAATAATTATATTATTGCCATTACTATTTTACGCTGAAATTCCGAAAAGTGTGACACGAAACTGGTCGAGCCAATAAAGCCGTACTATATCCACTCCATAGCTATGACTACCACGTAAAAATATTTCTAACATTATTTAATCAGAATGATATAAAAATATACACATGAGGAAAATTAATACGTAAATTTCTATTTGAATGACATTCTATTCACAAGTAATATTATAATTTATTCCGATTAAAATGTCATTCAACCTACAAATAGTAAAGCAGAAAATCATATTTCATGAATTGACAACACAAATTGTTTTATAAACATTCGTTTACAGGAATCTATAAAATGGCTAAAGCTACCATTGAACGGTCCAACACCATTAAGCGTGGGAGCGTGTGGTGTTGATATTATAGTGCGGGCGCAAAAACAACGAATAGGCAACCCCTGACAAGTGCATAGGGGCGGAACAGGTGGACCCGCCGTGCCGCTCCACAAACCCTCCCTAACTATCGGCAAACACTCTGCTCATTTCACAAGTGGCTAATGTGTTCATACTAACGTCTGTAAGTATGATTAATAGCGGAAAGAACACAACAAAAAGTTTTGAAAAGACTATACTTTCTCACGGCGTTTCGAGAACATCCCAGTCCATACAGATAGAAGCGTCGCTGGAGTTTCTTGCGCCACTTCTTCTCCAGCGCCCACGCATTCCGAAGTGGTGGTACAGATAGCTAATAATCATAGCGAATTTAAAGAATCCTCTGTCAGAAGCAACTGACCGAGCCGAGGTTCGGCCCTCTCGGACACCCTCGAGTCAGACGCTCTCGCGAAACAAGGTAACGGTCCAAGCCGAGGCTCCCTCTCGGGAGCCCTTGTGCTGGTTACCTATATATAGAGGTCTCGACTGAGTGCCATTAGCGCTCGGTCACCTCTCAACCCGGTGAAACTGTAAAAGCCCTCGGGCTAACAGTGGCCTTCAGCCCGAAAAAAAAAAAAAAAGAAATCGAGAACATTCTTCGGGTATACGTAATTGATTTTATTAAATCTGTACCTTGGCACCGATTGGCTTTTGACCAAATAGTGAAAGTAAAAAAAAAAAAAGGCAAAAAGTTTTTATTGTATAATGTCCGGGCCAGAAAAGATCTACTACTACTATTATGTGTGACACTAAGCAAGTTGTATAAAAAACTATTTACCACCTTATTTGCCATTCCGCTGTCGGATGAGGCTACAACTATATTATATTATTAACGCTCAACTGTATCCTCGATGACTAACTAAATATATGTATTGTATTGTACAGTTATTTATTTATTTATTCTTTATTGCATTAACCTTAACAAAGTTCAAAGTTCACAAAGAGCGGACTTAATGCCAAAGGCATTCTCTACCAGTCAACCCAAGGTATGGTGAGATATATGTGATAGGTGTAGCAATAAACTAATTAATAAAACAAGAAAAAAAAATTACAAAAAATAACTAACTAATACTAATACATACACATATATTGCATTAGTAGTTTAAATTATGTTGTCAGTTTACCAATGAGTGTGATATGATCATTCATTGAACAAACCCTCTATAATAAAAAAAAAAAATTCTACATTATTTTGTAAAAACCTTCTACTATCAGCCCCTTTAAGAGAAATATAAAAATAAGATTGCCTAATTGATAAATTTTATTGAAAATATAATATATGGGCGTTAACGTTTCGCCGTGGACTATGCTATCCTGCTAAACTAAATCTCTATATTACAAACAATAAAACTAAAACATCAACATGCTCTCAAGTAATGCAATCGTTTAATAGCAACCGCGATAAACGATAGATAGCGGTTCGGTGCATCGAGCCGGTGCAGTTGACAACGGCCGAACCTACTTACGGCAGTCCATTCACACCGTCTCGTCACCCCGAGTCGGGTTACGGGAGTCGTGTAACCCCGCGTTCGCGATTCGGTTGATGCCCGGGCCTGAGAACTCGCTGGCCCATTCCGCAATGCTCCCGTGTTATGAAACGCAACGGTACTGTTACACCGTCACGCAATACTAATCGGCGTCGCGACTGCGTACCCGTCCCGGTGTACGCTATTATCTCCGACGGTTGAACATTTGAAAACCGGCTCCCGTGTCAGCGTCTAAAACAAACTATAATACAGATCTGCCAACCACGTACACCGATAGTGTAAGGAATATATTAGGTTATATAGTGCAAAACGTAAGATTGCCGAATAACGTAGGTAATTATTTAATGCAAAATTTGGGTAACAAACGTAGATAGCGGACAACGAATATTATCATCGTCTCGTTTGCTCTTAGCGTGTCGTGGGTAAATTATATTTCGTACAATTTCAAAGTTATTACTTTGTCGGGTCTATATGTAGTAGTATGTATGTATATATATATATATATATATATATATATATATATATATATATATATATATATATATATATGACATTCACATTGTCGACGGGCGAGTTTTAAGCTGTCCTCAATATGTTTAGAAGAAACACGAACGTGCACGCGAACTGCGCCAACACGTTACGCGTTTGATCAAACACCGACATTGATAAAAATCAAAATAAATATGAATGTTACCATAAATCTAGAAACAATTCGTTTTGTTTCTTAATAGTAAGAAAAATAGCAGCTCTAAGATTTAAAATTAAAAAAAAATCTCGCATAGTAGTGGCGTATCTTATTGGAAAGTATAAGCGTACGCGTCACAAACTTTCTACATAATACTATTGACCCTTTTTTCATTGGATCGTACTTATTAATTTCCTAGAGGCACAATAAAGCGGCAAGCCGAATGCATGCATTGTGTTGACAAATGGAATGCAAAAGGCACGGAGCTGAAGGTGCGACGTGACTCACGTACAAGGCACGCCGGTCGCTTATTCGTTAAGCTCGATACGACCCTTTAAATCTTCTATGCTAGAGCTATGTAGTTTTATTACACTAAATTGTTAATTTATTTAAGCTTCATATACAGTATGTCTAAAGGTGGAAGGCATTCTCTACCAGTCAACCTTAGGGTGATGCAGAGATGAAATGAGGTAGGTGTATGCTTAAAAATCTTGCCGTAAAACATTATGTTACATAAATAAACAATATATGTAACTATAAAATACATATATAACTATACATATATAATAAATATACATACTTATATATAATATATATATATATAAATATATAATTTTATTTAAAGGCCTATCAACATATGCGTATAAATTACGATATTATCAGTAACTATTATATAGAGTCTAATGTAATATGCTTGAATAAAAGTTTGCTTATCTATTTACCACGATCGTTGTTAGCTTTAATTTTTTTCGTATATTATATACAGGTCCAATATTAGTAATGCTATGCTCATGAAAGCTAATGATTAAATATTAAATCTGATATAAACGGTATTAATATACAATTTATTTACGTTATGACACATTTCAACAGACATATACGTTACACACAGAATGGCGAGTAACACGACACTGACGTAGGTATCAAATTAAAAAAAAAACATTCATTGATATAGAATCTGCTTTTTAGAGAGTCAGTCTGTTGAGTGATAGTAGGGCATCAATAGTTAGCAATCGGGTTTCGTTCCGGTGCGTCAGAGAGAGCCCGACGCTGGCATGCGGCGGCGCACGCTGCCCCGTCTCGGGGCAAATGTGTGACGCCAGAAAGTCGCTATTTGCGCACCAACCAATGACCGTGACCATCAGCGTTCACTCTCGACGAAAACGGGACTGCGTCATGACCAGCCTCTCCAAAGAATTATGTTGGTAAAAATATTACAGTCAAACTGTAGTCGGAAAGCGACGACGGACGGGAATGAGACGGCGGAGCATAAAATAACATCTATAAAACAACGTATTATTTTTTGAATTGTTTTGAGGGTGACAATAGAGCACATGGTTCGGTTATGAATTCCTGCTACCCATGACGACCAAATTCATGCTTAACTATAATGCACATACGTTGTCACTCCTGAGGATTAAGGTGGAAAGCGTTGCCACCAGTAATAACGGATTGCTGCACACTCACCAGTCGAAATACAACAGTTTTATGTTGCTATGCTTATAGTGTATTACAGGATGGTTGCAAGAACTAGAGATATATTAGCGATGTTCACAGGTATGTATTAGTTATTTTGCAACAGGTGAGTTATTTGCTTGTTCGTCATAAAATATAAGGTTGTTATATCGACCACCGGCCCGTGTAAAGGGCGGACGGAGCCTGGCACGGATTGAAACGTTCGGCATCACGCAGGTTCCCTTCCTTACCTGACACGGAATTTGTCCCAATTATATTGACCCCGCGTTACGCATTTTTTTTCTAAAATATCATTGAGAGTAACAAACGAGGACACAGTTCACATGATGATAAGGGGTTCCTGCGGCCCATGACACCTACATTCATCCATGACAAGGAATCATAACGCAGATGCGTTGTCACTCTTGAAACTGAGATCGAACCACTAATAAAGGTCTCCGGATTCACACACTCACGAGCCGAAACACAGCAGCATGATGCTGCTATTTTACGCTAGTTGAGGGCGTGGTTTCCGTTCGAGCTGACCCATTCATTCTTCGGCTAGAAACAAACTGCAGTGTAGCTCTACCACTATAAATAAAGTTAATTCTTTTCCCGCATAAGATCAGTAAGTGATTATTGTGCAGGACCACTAGACCCCTAGTGTAAAATAGTAATAGAACATAGAATATAATTAACATAGACGGCGTAATTATAGAAGAAATTGTATTGTATACCGAACCTAGTACCTAAATATATTAACATAAATGTGAATCGGATCGCCCTGTGACTTACAGTAATACTCGTACGCATACACAACGCCTTACACTCCGACATCTACACAGACACGCCATCCGCACGAAATGTTATACACCAATCGATTTCAATAGACTCCGATTCCGACTTAGATTCCGATTTCAATAGACTATATTTTTCGGCCGAAAACTATATATTGAGGTCAACTTTGTCTTTGTACTAAACTGCTTATAAGTTTGACATTTAGTAAAAAAAATCTAAGCGAATTGTTAAAAATTACACTGAAAACTTTGTCTCTTTTCTTCTAACAAAGGAATAAAAAATTATTCGATACTAAGTTTTTATGTGACTAAAGGTGACAAATGAGCACACAGTTCACGTGTTGGTAAATGAACCTAAATCCATTTGCAAAAAGGATTCAAGATACATACACGTGAGTTGTTTACTCAGAGGACTGAGATGGTATACCATTTCCAGCAATCAAACCAAAAAGTCAAAATCATTTATTTCTGTGTAGACATGAATTATGTACTTTTAACAAACAAAACATATCTTTAACCTATCATTGACATGAATGGCACTAATGAGAAGAATCCGCAAGAATCTTTTGTAACCATAGCCTTTTTTTATTGATATAGGTAATTAAAAAATTTATCATAGATACATCTCCTTATAACTATATATATATATAGATCTCCTTAAAACAGTAATAGATTTATTTTTTTCTTCCACTCGTCACAATAAAACGCAGGATTATGTCGCTTACTTTACGCAAGTTATTTCTATAAATCATGTAAGTGTAGTTTTATCAACAAAGTTGATTTTAATTATAAAATATCATTCGAACGAAAGATTTCTTACCCTCACAGCAGTTACCGGGACTAAACGTCAGTATAAATCAAATTCTAAGACATGATTAATTCTTGTACATATAAAAGATCGATGTAATTAAAAACTGGTTATATTCGATCGTTCATGCTTAATGGATGGAAGAGTAGTCAATTTAAAGTTAGTTCGCTAAGAATTGGTTCAAATGTGAGTGTTTGAACTAACTATTAATATTTTAACGCTTAACCTACTAGCATGTATAGAGTAGCCTTTACTCAGTTATGGTCTAAAATTAAATTTCAACCAGATCAAGAATTTGGTGGTGGAGCCACGCTTCATCGAGGAACAGGTCAGACGGGTCTACTTGATCGGAAATGTACTTACGCCAACAAAAAATAGTAGTATAACGGTATTATATTTCGTATGGTTAGTGGAAGAAACCAAAAATATAATAAGACATTCTAATAAGGATCTTAGAGACATCTCACTTTCTATTTTTAGCTCCTTCCTTTTTTGCAAAAAAATCATGCAGTCACATACATTTTTTTGTGAATTTCTACTTTTCTTTGACTCTTTAATACAACATATATAAAATAAAAATAAAATTAAGCCCTTATCAGTGTCAGGAAAAGGGTTCTAGCCGGTTGTAGCTCCTACTTGTGTCGGATGTTGTAGGCTGACAGATATTGACAAATTCAGATTTTTTTTTCTATCTAATGAAATCATATGTGATTTATTTTAAGTACATTTTTTTACATGGGGAAATGCCTACGCATATTCACCCATGCGGGGGCAAGGATGGAATGTGTCGGACTCGCGCTGAATAAAACACCATGGTGTTCTTCCATCATCGCGTATGGCGGGGTCACGGGAACGCTTCGTACACATTTGTGACCCCACCTGCGCAAGCCGACATGGCGGCCCCTCCACTGGGGGAAGAGATTCCCCTCTCCAACTCGAGCCAGCCTTAGAGCGCCTTAAGCCGGCTGTTTAAAACCACGGCAACTAAGGCCTCCCGCCACGATAAGGCGAAAACCTCGTGGGGGGGTAACCTGAGTACAGGCCCAACCTTACATGGTTTTAAGATAGAATATCTTGAAAACATTAATTATTAATTTATTTACGTTTCCATCGTAATCTGCGTTTTTAAACGTTCTTATCTTTAACATGTGAACAGCTATATCAAAACGTTTACTAACACGGAAATCACCTACATGAAACAATTGCAAAGTAAAAACTTAATCCTGCCCACTGTTTCATTGCCGGCCTATTGTTTCCACTGGAGCGTTATTATTCGTTTTGCGAGAGCAACTCATTCTCATCATCAGGAACTTTGTGGGATTCAATAAAATTTTATATAATTCCTTGTTTATATAGATGATAAATGTTTGTTCAATAAATTATCACCTATTTTATTTTGATGTCAACAAACATGTGCAGAATGATATATATAGGCCAGTTCGTCCT